>NWSH02000477.1:12517-39879 GCA_002382865.2 Heliothis virescens | reverse complement strand
TCTTTCTCTTTTCTTTTTGTTTTTTTTTCCTTTATTTTCTGTTCTTATTATATCTTTTGCACTTTCTTTTTTTAGGGCTCGCATCCTAACGGGAGTCTATTTAATTACAAGACTTCGTTGTTTGTCTGTTCGTCCGTCTGTCACCAGGCCTCTCTCTGATCCAATCTAGTGAATCATGATAATTGATAGTTGCAATTTTCATTTACATAGATAATGATATTGTTGCCGCAAACTAAAAAAAAAACTATTAAATGAATTTGCTGTAGTATGCTCTAATATGAAATAAATATTGGCCATTTAATAGGTACCGGAACCGTTCGTGAAGAGCTCGTGCTAAGTCAAAGCCACGGCGATCGATCGATCATAAGGTTAAGCAACGCTTGGCGCGGTCGGTTCGTGGTGAGTGACCATCTTGTCATAACGATTCTTCCGTGTTTCGAAGGCACGATAAATTGGGGGTCCCGGCTGTCATTTGAACATCTTTGACAGTCGTTACGGTAATCAGAAAGTCAGAAAGTCTGACAACCAGTCTTACTAAGGGGTGCCAGTTGCCCGGGTAAACTGGGGGACTATTAATAAGGATGCTTTTTACCATCAGAACTTCTCCTCTTGTAACTCTTACCCCTATTCCTTCTCCTAGGCGACCTCTTCTTCAAATTAGAAGAAAAATCTTCTTCAGAAGACATTACTTCTTCAGTTTCCGCTGCCCAATCAGGAGCTAATTTACTAGGCTTCATCCTACTCAAAAAACTTAATTTTGGAGTCTTCTGTGTAGCGAAAAATTTCAAAGGCTCCACATATTTTGTCGTTTCATTAACTTCCATTTTAACTGAAACTACCGTCGTAGTCTCATTTGTTAGTGTCTCTGTGGTATCGTTGATTCTGATCTCATCAACTGATGTGTCGTTTATGGTGTTCTCCATGATGTTGGCGGTGACGTTGACGGATCGCTTGCGTCGGTCGTAGTCGGCGTAAATCGGCATTTTGATTTTGGATCTTGATTTGTCGGAGAAACGGGGACGAATGTATTTCCTTCTTGTGTATTCGGGATCTTCATCTGAGTAGTGGCCTGGAAAGATAATATTAATAAGGCGTTTGTACTTGTTTGTTACAACTGCCTCGTTGGTCTAGTTGTCGCATAGGCGACTGCTGAGCACGAGGTCTCAGGTTCAATTCCCAGGACGGGCCGAAATCGCTTTGTGGGTTTTAGAAACTTTCACAAAGCAGCCCGGAGTTGGAAGTTGGTGATTGATTCACTCGTGCATCGGAGAGCACGTTAATGTCGGTCCTGCGCCTGATCTCTCTCCGGTCGTGTCGGATTGCCGTCCCATCGGGTTATGAGAGTGAGGGAATAGAGAGTGCACCTGTGTCAGCGCAAATGCTTGTGCACTATAATATGTCCTGCGCAGCTGGCTGATCTCCTTATATGAGAACAGCCGCCGTGGCCGATAATCGGCTAGGACGCCATCATGTTTGTTACTACTTCACGTTGAAACTATTGTTTTTGATGGAACTATTACATAACCATAGGCTTACATTCACTAAACTTATTTTGTACAACTCTGTCTGTCTATCGTGCTTTCAAACCACCCGATTTTAATGAAATTGAGTAAATACACAGATAATCTAGAATCTAATGTGTGATAAAGCATATAGGTTACTTTTTATCCGGATGCTGAAAGTTGTTCCTACAGGAGACGAGTAAATAGTGGGGAGAACAGTGAATAATATAATAAATATCTTTAGAAGTCAAACTTTGAGTGTCGATTCAGAGTTTTTTTCGTAATCAGATATTTTTGGATGAAGTACCTGATTCTCTATTCTCAGCGGCTTTCATGGGTTTCTCATCACCTTCTTCGGCGTCTTCTGGTAGAATGCCATCATCAGCTCCACTGTAGACATATCTGGAGACAAAAATATTTAAATAAGAAACTGTTGTACTGCGGTTTCACCCGTTTATCAGAGGAACTTCTTCCCATATCTGGATATAGTAAGTCTATGATGGCGTCCTAGCCGATTGCCGGCCACGGCGGCTGTTCTCATATAAGGAGATCAGCCAGCTGCGCAGGACATATTATAGTGCACAAGCATTAGCGCCGACACAAGTGCACTCCCTATTCCCTTACTCTCATAGTACGATGGGACGGCACTCCGACACGACCGGAGAGAGATCACAAGCAGGACCGACATTAACGTGCTCCCCGATGCACGGGTGTATCAATCACCAACTCCCAACTCCGGGCTGCTTTGTGAAAGTTTCTAAAACCCACAAAGCGATTTCGGCCTGACCCGGGAATCGAACCCGAGACCTCGTGCACAGCAGTCGGCTATGCGACCACTAGACCAACGGCAGTTCAGGCATGTTGGACTACGCTCAATGTACGGTTCTGTAGTTTTTCTTCCGTATATATGTTGGATTTTCGGTGATAATACTGTATTGCAAAAATCCTAGAAAGTTTGTATAAAGGTTCTGCTTTTACAGACAGACATGGCGAAACTATAAGGGTTTCTAGTTGACTACGCAACCCTAATACTGTTGTCTCTTTATTAGACAAATAATATAACAAATGTTAAAAAAACAATAGAAGACCTAGATCTTACCAAATTAGACTTTTCAACATCCCAATCCCCCTACAATAGAAAATAAAACTTAGCACGTATGCACAAAGTTCATTTTCCAACATCACCTGGTACTCCAGTCCATCTGCCGTGCATCATCCAGCCACTGGTTGGCAGCCAACGTGGTCTCCCTCACCATCTTGATATTCATCTGTAGAAATATCTTCTTGAGTTCCACCGTGATATGTGTCGGTTTCGAAGTGTAGTCCTCTGGACCATCAGCCTTGTCGGTCCTGAAACGTTCTGTGAACATAGAAGATTAGTGGACGGTTTTAGAGTTCTAGATAGCTATCTGACAGATAAATAAATAAAGCTTGTATTTTCCCTTGAAATCAACGCTGTTTATTGAATCACCAGTTGGACGCCAGTTTTGGCTATGGCTGAAAATCAGCGCTGGGACTTTGTCCCGCATGGGGTCGCAGCATCATGCTGAACGAGAGCCGTATTGCGTGTTATCAACCTCACCCACCGTGTTGCTTCGGGAGCCCTTTATGTGCCAGAGCCGCGGTAAATCGCGCGAACATCCCGCATCCCCGGCAAGACTGAAAGTGGCCCTTAGAAATACAACTTTATTTCTATTGTAGTGGTACCACTACCTACACCGCTACCTACACATCGGAAGACGCACCATCCTAAGAGCTGATTTAGCGAAAATGTATTTTCCGTAGTTACCTCTCACAGGACTTTCCAAGGTGTTCTCAAGCCGAAGCAGCACCGTGCCAGCCTTCCACGGCTCCAAGGTCAGCACGTGGATATGACGCGGTAGACCATGCAGCTTCAATACTGAAAACTGCCAGGAATTACTTTATTTAGTCATCATGAGTCAATTGATTATTGACTCTCTACCAAGCAAGGCCTTTTTTATTTTCGATGGGAAATCATCAGATAATCCTGCTGTGTGTGCAGCTTGAGGGAGTGTCAGACTCTTACTGACTAAAACCCACCGTGTTCCTTCTGGAGCCCACAGTGTACCAGGGACAAGGTAACTCGCGCGAACAATCCCGCAGCCCCGGCAGGCCAAGCAAAGGCTTTGTTTCGAAAATTGTCATGATGATATATTGAGTTTTTCTAAATACAGTTTTATATTATTCTGTAAAATTCTGCTTAGAAGTAAAGGGTATTCTTAGATAAATGGGCTATCTAAGACCTGCACACTACAAACTTTTAGTCGGCCGACAGTTTGATCGGGCCTATAAATCAGTGTAGAAATAAATGACAGCGCGCAAATTACAACTTTCACATATATAACCTAACCTAAGGACTTTGATTGGACACACGATTTTTAAAGAAAAAAATAAAAGTGCTACCTATTTGGTCAATTATCGACTGACTGTGGGAGCCCTAACACTGAAATAATTTTTCGAAATGAAATAAGTAGCTATAATATAGCTCGCGCGCGTTCAAGCAACTCTTCAACTTAGGCTTCCCGCACTCTGCAGACTAAACAATCGACCGATAGTCGGTCCGATGGTAGACAAAATATTTCTTTTAAAGAAAATTGCCAATCCAATTCAAGTTTTCAGTACGTCTTATACCGACAAAAAACTTCATCATTGTAATTTACATCCTGCCATTCATCTTCATATTGATTTATCGGCCGACTAAAAGTCTGCAGTGTGCCCTCTTAGTGTTGTATAGGTTTTGAACTTACTCTCTTATTCCGGACATTTTGCCATTTCCTTCTATTGACTTTCTCGCCAGAAGTGAGGAACAGCCACGGTTCATACTGCCACTTTCTGGAGTATAATGACATGCGCTCTGAGAAGGTTTGATCGTCCACTGAAAATGGAAAGATTGTAATTATCTAACAAGAAATCGGGAAGTAATTTGACTGTCTCTTTATATTTGCATTGCTAATTCCCTAGGTTTCAGCCGCGGTATGAGGAAACTATTTTCTGTATATGGGTAAAAAGTAGTGCTTTATTAGGTAATGCCAAATTCCACCTAAATCCATTCAGGGCCATTCCTGCCATACTTTCATCAAAATCCATTCAGTGATAAATTACTGCCAAAGTTTCATCAAAATCCATTCAGTAGGTTTTGAGTGAAAGGGTAACAAACATACATAATATTTACTAACTCATTCACTGACTCATCAACGCAGGGCCCAAACCCGTGAACCTATAAGATTGAAATTTTGCACAGAGGTTCATCTTAAGGCTCCCATGCGAGATAAGAAAGGATTTCCCGAAATTCTAACGGGAGCGGGAAAAACGGGATTTTAGGTTTTACGCAGGCGAAGCCGCTGGTATTAGTATACATGTAGGAGACATTAAATTGCTCCATTCAAAAATGGCCTTGAACTGTCACAGCTAACTAACCAGAAATGATTTTTATAACAGAACTACTTACCCTCCTGCCTGTAATTGGCGAACAGGATCCTATGCTTTCCTTTGACGACCAGCCCTACTCCGTAAGCTTCTTCATTCAACGTCTCCTCAAGCCCAAATCCATCATCAGTCAGTAATCTTCTATGAACCTGTACAATTTTTTTTGGTAATTTAGACGTTTTAAACACTCCCTGTTTTGGAATGCACGTTAGAGTGACGATTACGTTTACACAGTGCAAGTAGCATCTTGCTGCAATATCTATCTAATAATCACTTGCCAATTGCAAGCAACGGGTAATGAAATGGCAATGTGTAAATGGGCCTTTAACCAGCTAAACTAAAAAGCGAAAACATTGTACAGATGAGAGAGACCAGCACATTTTGCCTCAATTTGTCAAACTCCAATAGATTTTCAACCTTATCACAATGGTGGAAGGTCAAATTTCGATGGGCAAAATTTGGCAGATTCGGGTTAGTTGATACTTCCATACCATGAGTTCAATCTCTCCATCGTTGTAGGAGGTCCCGCCCTGAGTCCTGTCCACCAGCACGCACATTTCAATGCTGGTGTTTTGTGAGTGGATGCATATGCGAGATGTCACGGGGTAGTAGCAAGCTGCTACCGGCTTCTTTTGCTGTTGACCTTGAAAATAATGAACAAACGGTATAAATTACCGGACAAAATATAGCCTATGTTACACGGGGACTGTCTAGCTTTCGGACAGTGATTTTTCAAATTGGTTCAGTGGTTTCGGAGATTTACGGCATGAGTAGGTATATAGAAGACTAGGATTTTCCAGCAGTTTCACCTCCGTCCCGCAGAACTACTTCTCGCATCTGGATGAAAAGCAGCCTATAGCAATCCATGTCATTTTTTGTTGGTTTGTACCCTAGAGGCTGCATACTGCACTGTTGAGAAGCAATACTATCAACGGGTGACAAAAGCCATATTTTATCCAGGTAAGAGAAATACTTTCCACAGGACACGAGTGAAATGAGAGGAGCAGCAAATAATTTATATCTAATAGACTTACTAGCAGACTCATTCCAACAGGTCCTCCTCATCATTTGGCGTGAGTTAGAGTCGGTGAAGAACTCGCCGTTGCTGGTGATGTTACTTGATAACACGCTCACCACTTCCTTGCCCAGATCCGTGCTGGAGAAGAAGTAAATAGATTAAGAAACATTGGAATAACATGTTCTCCTGAACTTTCGGTTTGATTGACCCTTTCCCAAAAGGTATTGTCTAATGACCCATTTGAACTAGAACTTCTCGCCACAGTATAGCTTCTCATCTCATGTAATAATAGCGTCTAGACCGATTGTCGGCAACGACTGTTGTTCGTTCTAAGGTGATAAGCTAGCTGCACAGGACATTTGGGCAGTGCAAAAGCATTCGCGCAGACACAGGTGCATTCCTCACTCTCTTTTCCGATGGAAGAGTAATCCGTTACGACCGGAGAGAGATCACAAACAGGACCGAAAATTACAACCATGCTCTCAATCAATCATCAACTTCGAGACTACAAGACGGTGACTACAAGAACTATGAAACATCTAACTTTACAACCCACCTAATAGGTATTGTTCAAATGTTCCTCAAACTCTTCGCTGCAGTACAGCCTAATGATATTATTGACACAGTCGCCATATCGCTACCAGCGTCTTATTTCATACTAGCTTCCGCCAGCGGTTTCACCCGCTTTCCCGTCGGAACTACTGCGCGCACTCGGATTAAAAGTAGCTTTTAGCCTTCCTCGATAATTGGCCTATCTAACTATGAAAGAATTTTTCAAATCGGTCTAGTAATTCCTGAGATTAGCGCGTTCAACCAACCAAACAAACAATCTCTTCAGCTTTATAATATTGGTATAGATACTACGAATTTTACCACTCACCCAATAGGAATAGGTCCTACGATCCATTCGAGTTCCACAAACTCTTCGCCGCGGTACAGCCGGACGACCTGCGTGATCCAGTCGCTGAAGCGTTGCCTGATCTCCTTCACCAAAGACCCTCGGATCGTGTTGTAGGATACTTTATCTGTTACCTGTAATATATGGTCATCGTGGTAAGGTTTGAAAATGTAATTGAGGATGCACCCTGCGTGGGCGAAACAACGCGATTGCGGTGTGAAGCGATCCAAAGCGCATTCAAATAGATTTCGTTTGTACGCTGCACATCCATCATGTAGGACACTTCAAAAGAAATCGACTATTTGTGGACATTTGTGGTTTATGTGACGGTACGCACCGCGCCGCTTTGTGTTTGTATCCAAATCGCTCATATGAGAAGCATCGTAAGTTTAGTGCTCCTAAAATTGTTTTAGTCCCCACGTTCGTTATTCGCTACGCATATCTGATTTTTTTTCAAAATCTAGGAATAGATTTTAAATTAAAAATGTCATACTTTAAACATGCTTTTCTTGTGAGAAATCATCAAATGACCCTTCCCGCTGTGGGTGCAGCGTGAGGGAGTGTCAGACTCTTACTGACCAAAACCCACCGTGTTCCTTTTGGAGCCCACAGTGTACCAGGGACAAGGTAACTCTCTCTAACAATCTCGCAGCTCCGAATTCAAACAAAAAAAATCCAAGGCCAAATTTTCAAGGTCGCTTTTATTCCAAGGTTACTCACAGGTGTAGGTCTCTGCCGGTCAGGTCGGAAGCTGTACGCTCCTGACTGCAGAGTCTGTTGACCTTGAGCGTAGTAGAAGAAGTTCTGTGTTATATCCACCCTGACTCCGTCGACATGCTGTATGGATTCCAGCAGTCCTGTGGTTTTGTCCACTGTTACTTTCAGGTACTGGAATTTAAAGAAGAATTTGATTTTTATCATCTGCTTAGCCATTTCCCAACTGTGTTGAGGTCGGAGAAGAGCTTGTAGCTAAGTCAAAGTCACGCGGATCGATCATAAGGTTAAGCAATACTGGGCGCGGTCAGTCCATGGATGGGTGACCATCTTGTTACAACGAGTTCTTCCATGTTTCCGAAGGCACGATAAGCTGCTGGGTCTCTCTTTTTCTTGGTCTTATCTTTGGCAGTCGTTACGGGTAGCCAGAAGCCAAAAAGTCGGACAACAAGTCTTACCAATGGGTTTCAGGTTGCCCGGATAACTGGGTTGAGGAAGTCAGATAGGCAGTCGCTCCATGTGGTACACTGGTACTCAGCTACATCCAGTGTGACTGAAAGCCGACCTCAACATAGTTGGGAAAAGGCTAGACAGATGATGTTTAGACCAAGCATTTTCGAGGATATTTTCAAATTCTTACCTCATTGGATATGAAAGGAATGATTTCTTGTTCGGCTTCAACTTTGCCTGGAGGATTAGTTTTTGAAAATTTCTTGGCAAACTCGTTTTCTTCCTGTAACAAAAAAGTTCTGGGCTGGTTTAACAACTTTTAAGACCAATTTCATAAGTTCCAGATAGAGTTCTGGATGTCCATCTTACAGATGTCACAGAAATGTTTTTGATTTTGACTGCTTTTCTATGGCAATATCTGTTAGGTAGCTATCTAGAACTTTATCTGGAACCTGATAAAATTCCCTTCAACTGGCACTTGCAAAGATACAAACAAATAACGTCCTTGATCATTCATCTGATTTATTTTACAGGAGATATAAATTCTTTTATTATTTCTTAAATTGATATTGATTTAAGTAGATACAGACAACAGCAGGTCAACGCATACGAATCTGTAAAATTTTACCAATCAAATATTAACCTACCTTCATTGTGATAAGGTTGAAAATCTATTGCAGAAATTTGACAGATTGTGGTAACTTTATGTGCTGTCGTCTGTACTACACCAGATAGGTAGTCAGAAGCGGTGGAGGTCTTTACCCACTTTTCTGGACTGGACTTAGACTATCTGTGACTTGACAGACAGACATAGAGATAGATAGATTTACTTTCACATTTATAATGTTAATAAAAATCTCTTCTCACCAACTGATCTCTAACAGGTGCAATATAGTAAGCAGTGAATCCAAGAGGGGGTATGTTCTCGGCTTCGAAGCACAGCTCCTGGATGGCTGTAGAGGATCTACCGGGGAGGTTGATGATGGCCGCTGGGAGGGGCACCAGTTGGTATTCTACTTCCTCATCTGAAGGTTTTAGAGAGCATCATTGTTGTGGGTTATTAGGTTTGTGTTAGAAGAGAAATGCCTGTAAGAGGTCTTAACTGCTGTGTAATTGGATTCACTAAAAAGATCATAAACGGCAATTTTTTGAGCAAAGTGCAGAAATTTTATTAAGATCCTAATTCTCATATCAATTTCATCTATAACAGAAAATGCAATGGCTGGTCTTGGTGGTGAACTCCCGTGTCCACAGATTTGGCGTCCCAAAAAGTCATAATAGGCAGTGCTAGCTTCTGCCAGCGGTTTTGCCCGCGTCCCGTAGGAACCGATCCGCACACTTGGATAAAAAGTAACCTATTGCCGTAACAATTGGGCTTTCTGACACTGAAAGAGTTTTTGAAGTCGGTCGCGTAGTTCCTGTGGTGAGTGTGTTCAAACTAATAAACATACTTACACTTAACAAGCAGGGCATAGTGATTCTTATATGTACGAACACCTTTGTAACCTGACTTTCAAAGACTTTGACATTAAACTTATCATCTGCCTAGCCTTCTCCCAATTCTGTTGGGGTCGTCTTCCAGTCTAACTGGATTCAGCTGTGACCCAGTGTTTTACATGGAGCGACTGCCTGTCTGACCTGGAGGTTGTGGACAACCCAGTTCCCCGAGCAACCCGATACCCATTGGTAAGACTGGCAGTCAGACTACTGGTTTTGACTACTCGTAACAACTGCTAAAGAAGTTCAAACCAACCATTTAATATACCTTCTGATACACGGAGAAATTTCTCATAGCATGGAACGTCTGATCAATCGACCTGTGGCTGCTACTTCGCCACGACCTCCTCAAAAGAAGTGTTATGGATAGTATTACCATTAAAATCCCTGATGGTATAATGAAGAGCGATGGCTGGCAGTCGCACGTGGTGGTAAGTCTTCACGCTCAGAGGGTTATACACCAGCAGTAACATGGACTCTTGGTTCTCTGTGAACTGGAAACGAAGGTCAAGTACACCATTATTAGGGAGAAAATATTTTTGTGAGGATTGAGAGGCAAAATAAGTTGGCTGATAGATTAAATTCCAGATGTCGCATAGCTGACTGCTGTGCTATGCACGAGGCCTCGGGTTCTAAATCGCTTCGTGGCTTTTCAAAATTTTCACAAAGCAGCCCGGAGTCTGGAAGACGCCCGTACATCGGTGAGCACGTTAATGTCCGTCCTGGGCCTGATCTCTCTCCGGTGGTGTCGGATTGCCGCCCCATCGGGTTATGAGAGTGAGGGAATGGGGAGTGCACCTGTGTCTGCGCAAATGCTTGTGCACTATAATATGTCCTGCGCAGCTGGCTGATCTCCTTATATGAGAACAGCCACCGTGGCCGGCAATCGGCTAGGATGCCATCATTAGAAAGAAGATATTTTCCGAAGAGTTGACAGGCAGAATAAGTTGGCTGATAGATGGAATTCCAGATTATAACAACGTTATCAAGTGCCTCGTTGGTCTAGTTGTCGCATAGCCGACTGCTGTTCACGAGGTCTCGGGTTCGAAATCACTTTGTGGGTTTTCGAAACTTTCACACAGCACCCCGGAGTCTGGAAGTTTGTGATTTAGCGTGCCTTCCAGAACACGGAAAAACTCGTTATGATAAGATGGTTACTCATCCACCAAGCGTTGCTAATATTTATGATCGATCGATCCGCGTTGCTTTGACTCAGCCACGAGCTCTTCCACCGGGCCAATAGGGTAGACGACAGGGTAACAAATAAGCAAATTCATTTAGTCCGTAATTTAGATTATCGCAAAAGTTTAGAAACGTATTTTTTTCTTATAATAACAAAGATAATGAGTATTAAAGTTCAGGAATGGAAAGTCTATAGCTTCGGAATTACTTGTTTAGACGAAAAACGAAAACATACGTATGCAATATTTTTTTTATAATCTAAATGACGGACTAATTAGATTTTTTTGTCGTCATGCCTGTTATCGGCCAACAGTTAGTCTGCAGAATGCAGGGGTAATGAAAACTTACCCTGCATTGACTCATGTTAAGCTGATGACAGATCACAAACTGCTGGTTATTCTTCGTTCTTCGACTTCCTCCCCAAGTGGGAGTCATGTAACTGTGGAAGGAACATGCCAAGTTTATTATTTGCCTAGCCTTTTTCTGACTATGTTGGAGTCGGCTTTCAATTTAATTGGAAGAAGCTTAGTACCAGTGTGCCACATGGAGGGACTGCCTATCTGACCTCCTCAACCCAGTTACTCTTGCTACCTGATCGCATTATTAAGACTGGTTGTCTGATTTCTGGCTTCTGATTACCCGTAACGACTGCCAAAGATTTTTGAATAACAATCGGCAGCCATTATTTTAACATGCCAAACTCATAAAAAAATGTGAAAGAAAGTTTTAACTTCTTATACCCTCGTAGAAAGCTTTGCATAAAAAAATTAAAACAGGAAGATGAGTGTAAAATTTAGGCTTTTGAAAGCAACACAAAGTAACTTTTTCTTTGAATTCTTTTAAAATAAATTCCAGATTTTTGTAATAAATTAAAATAAAATATTTCTAGCACGATACCTGAGTAAATTGGACACTTTCTTAGTGCACGCGTCAATGGCTTCACTCAATATTCGTACAAAATCAAATGTGACGTGTTGTTGACTCGTCCCTGTAAACATTTTTATAAAAACAAATATATAAGTATTCCAAGTCAAATCGAGAAAAAATCTTACACACTGATACCCAATTACTTTTCTCCAAGATCCCCTATGCTGCCACCTAAGTATGGGATCCTTTACTTCTTCTTCTTATCGAGTGAGCTGCAGGTTTAATCACCTAACAAGCCCTAGTGGCAGTTTTCTCAATTCCGCCTGACGGCCTCTGATGTGGATTTAGATACGACTGCTACTGTGTAGCATTCGAGGATGCCGGCTTTACGTGCCCTCCCAGGCACGGGGGTGTAACACCGCCAACTTCCAAACTCCAGGCTGCTTTGTGAAAGTTTCTAAAACCCACAAAGCGATTTCGGCCTGGCCCGGGCATCGAATCCGAGACCTGTGATCGGCAGTCGCGCTATGCGACCACTAGACCAACGAGGCAGTCATCCTTTACTTAAATGCTCCCCTTACCCAACTCCTGAATAGAATGTAGTTTCACCGACATTCTGACCCCTAACGGTTGGTGAAAATGAAACCGTCTTCCAACGGTCCCCCAAACCTGTTAGGTTACATAGTTAGGATCCCGTAAACTTAAGGGCTGTTGGTAAAATTGGGCATGAGAGTCTCACACTGCAAACTTTTATCAAAGTCAAAAGGCAAAGTCAAAAGTCACAGTCAAAAGTAAAAAATCAAAGTCAAAGTCAAAAGTCAAAGTCAATTTTCTTTATTTCAAGTAGACCTATTACAGTTTCTTATGAAAAGTCAAGCTAGTTGCACGGTTCCAAGGAGTTGGTCTCATGGAGAAGAACCGGCAAGAAACTCCATGGACACTCTTTTAAAATAACTAGGTATCTTGTACAAAATAATATCAATCTTAAGATCTACTGGATTCTACAGAACGTGGGTGAAACCACTGGTAAAAGCTAGTATAGGTACCTGTAATAGCATCATGATGAAGTACCAGGCTGACAGCGTGCCTCAGGAGATGTAGCTCATACGAGTCTCCCAGACGAGCTATGACCGTCATTTGTTTCACTACCTAGAAGTATAAGTTTAGCTTCAAGGGCCAAGTTATTTTGAAAATTGAAGATGAAAATTCGTAGTAAACAGTTGTCTTAGGAAACGGACGTTTATGGTGTCGGTGAACGCGGACATAATTTTGTGTGCTGCAGGTTATGTTATCAAACTAAGCCACAGTGCCAGAGTTTTCTTTAATCCGACTTTGACGTAAAATTAAAGTATTACTTAAATATTATTCTATTTTTTTTTGTACACATCTATCTTTAATACATAATTATTCTATTTGGATAAACTCTATGAAGTAATTGAAAAACCAAAAACCCCAACCCGAGTCGCACCAACCACAATTGCGACCATTTGTTTTTCATCCTTTTGAGTACCTACTTATTTGCTGACCATGACAATTTTCAAGCGAATTTTTTGCACGATGCATGTATACAAAAACCGAGCAGAAAATTCGCTTGTAAAAAGCGCTGTTAAAGTCATTCATTTTAATTATGTTATTAATCATACCTGTAGAAAAACATGCGCTCTTCTCGCGAAGTACTTCAAACTGGGCCTGGAAGTGTAGTAGCCAGTCCAATACGTGAGCGCATCACTCCCATATGGCAGTTGGTCTCCCTGTGGAATATTTCTAATGATATCACTTGCCTAGCATTCATTGGGAAATATCCCAACTATGCTAGGGTTAGCAAGGGAGAAATGGAAGGAAAAAACCTATTGCGTCGACCCCAAATAAAAACAGGACAGGAAGATGATGCTGGGGCCGGCTTCCAGTTTAACGGCATGCAGCTGAGTACATGCGACATGGAGGAAGTAAGCTGCCTATCTGATCTCCTCAATCCTCAATATATGTAGTTACTCAAACAACTCGATATCCCTTGGTAAGACTGCTTGTCAGACTAACTGGCAGTTTGGCAGTCGTTACGAGTAGTCAGACTACTCGTAACGACTGCCAAAGATGTTTTTAGGAAGGTAGGAAACCATGAATTAACGTGTCTTTTGAAACACGGAGGAACTCGTCATGGGCAGATTAAGTTTTGAGTTTGGTCACCCATCCAAGAACAAATACGAAGGTTATTTAAAGCTAAGATGAGTTTTTTGATACGTAATATTAATTTTATTTAAGTTGGTTTGTATATTATAATTTTAATTTAGTAATTTAAGTTTGTAAATATATAGGTACATATAATAAAATAATTAAAAAGTGAAAAAAAAAAGCTAATATGTATGTTTCACGTATTTATTTCTAAAAAAAGTAATACAATATTACCTTTTCAGTATAAACAGCTTTATCCCTCCTTCCATATAGATAAATAGCTTTTAGATAACAAGATGGCGTCGAATAGAATATGTTGATGTCTGACAAGTTTGCTGGATGCGTGTTCACGTGGCTGAAAAATTAGAAAACATATAGGTAGAACCTTCTGAACAGTTAAGCGAGCTCCTACCAATCTCCTAAAATGCGAGCTTCTACCAATATTGTTAGCGCACATTTGTCTATGAATAAAGATGTGCATGCGTCCGTGCGAGTCCACTAGTAGCATGGGTTCGCGAAGGTAGTGATTTCGCGGACATTTAAGAATTGATAATAGCAATTTCTAGTTTCCACCTTTCGACTAACAAAATACTAACAATCTATCTGTACTAATACTATAAAGCTTGAAGAATTTATTTGAACGTGCTGATCTCCGGAACTACAGGCCCGATTTGAAAAAAAGTATTTCAGTGTTAGATAGTCCTTTACCAACAAAAGCTACAAATAGGCTATTTTTTATCCGAGTGCTCAGTTCCCAAGTGACATGTTTAAAACCGCTGACGGTAACTAGTTTAACAAAAATAGAGTATAATGATAATTCGGGTTCGATTCCCGGGACGGGCCGAAATTGCTTTGTGGGTTTTAAAAACTTTCACTAAGCAGCCTGGAGTTGGAAGTTGGTGATTGATACACCCGTTCGTTGGAGAGCACGTTAATGTCGGTCCTGCGCCTGATCTCTCTCCGGTCGTGTCGGATTGCCGTCCCATCGGGTTATGAGAGTGAGGGAATAGGGAGTGCACCTTTGTCACAGCAAATGCTTGTGCACTGTAATATGTCCTGCGCAGCTGGCTGATCTCCTTATATGAGAACATCCGCCATGGCCGGCAATCGGCCAGGACACCATTAATAATGATAATTAAAAACTTTGATTATTACTTGATAAGTTTGTCCATGTTCATGAACCAGTTGGCAGCGCTCTGGTAGGTGAAGTCTCCCCCCATGGTGACCATTATATTGTCGTGGTCGTAGTACTTCGCCTGCCTCTCTATCTGGGATATGAAGTCGTTTACCTGGGAATAGACTTGAATGTAGAGAATATTGTTCAACAGAGCATCGTGAACTCATTATCAGACTATTGATACTACGTGAACGTGATCCTCACATTATATTGAAATTATTTTTGTACAAGATACCTAGTTATTTTAAAAGAGTGTCCATGGAGTTTCTTGCCGGTTCTTCTCCATGAGACCAACTCCTTGGAACCGTGCAACTAGCTTGACTTTTCATAAGAACCTGTAATAGGTCTACTTGAAATAAAAAAAAATGATTTTGACTTTGACATTGCCATCCACTGCTGAATGTAGGCCTTCCCCATACGATCGTCTACCATCATAGTCTTGGGCAGCCCGAATCCTTCCACTGCCCGTCACCTTCTTCAAATCGTCGGTACACCGTGAAGCAGAATGGACAATACTGGCACACTGCCTAATTTTGGCGTGATTGATAGAAATGAATTATTGTCTGGAAGGTCGAATCTCTCAATTGTCATAAGATAGGTTAGTAAGATATAGGAAGTGATGGGATATGATATAGCTAGCTCTACAAAGATTTTTACCCACTCATCATCTCATGCTCAAAAAGTAGTGGTACTGTGGGATGCATTTTGAGTGAAAGGAAACGTATGAATGAGTAACAAGGAAAGTATGATAGAATTAAGAGGGAGGATGAAGGTTGAAAGACAGAAAGGCGTGAGAGAAGAATCTAGTAAGATGACAGAGGAATACGTTGATTTGATTTTAATTTTATATATTCAAGAGGGCTACAAATAAACAAGTTAACAGATTCTACACTCCATTATTTTGCCAACCAATCCCGCAGTAAGTAAGATTTTACTTGTCCAAATAGATGTTGCTGGAATTATGAGATAACCGAAATACCAAAAAACCGTCTCCTTCATCATGCTTTGTTCCATATTAATTTGTGATCTGCACCATATGTTTTCCGCCTCCATTCCTCTCACACGCATACTAATATCTATTTCCTTCTTATTGATGTCCATTTCAGGCAATCTATTGACTACTAGCTTCTGCCAGCGACTTCGTTCGCGGATCATGTCGTTTATGCTAGCGACAACGGGTCGACATAATCAAAGATCTGAAACGTCTGATGTCAAATTCTAATACCTCGGGGATACAACGGGATGCCCGAGACGATTCGAGACATTTCAGATCTTTAAATTTTGTAAATCAACTAGCACTTGGCCGATTTTGTAATTAGGGATGACTGAGAGTGTCATAAACGTAAAAGTAGGCAAATATAATCAGAAAGCTTCGAACTGCTAAGCTACCGGGAGTTGTACCAAGTTTTGTTAAAAGTCAAGTAGTTTTTGTTTCTATAACGGTTATACAGACAGGCAGACAGACGGACACATGGACAGACAGACAAAAATTCTACTGATTGCATTTTTGGCATCAGTATCGATCCCTAATCACCCCCTGATAGTTATTTTGGAAATATATTTCATGTACAGAATTGACCTCTCTACAGATTTATTATAAGTATAGAAGGATATAGATGAAGTCGATATTACTTACTCTTTTATCAGCATTGTAGACCTTATTGTCCGGGTCGTCGATGATAGGCTCATCGTTGCAGAGGAAGTCAAAACAGAAGCCGTCGGGAGCGTTGTATAGGTTGAATAGCGTGTGTGTCATTATGTCCGACATTTTACCTGGAATGAGACGGCTTTTTAGGACTTGCAGTTACAATTTAAGAGTGATCAAAATAAATAATTACTGACTGCTCTTCACGGTTTTACTCGTGTCCCGAGAGAACGAAGAATACGCGAATTTTCTTTTGTATTTTTTTGAATTTTCTGTGCAAATTTTGTATTTTTAAATATCGTACAAACCTCCTGACTATAACAAACACAACAAATAAAAATTTGGAATTTGTCTAGCCGTTCAGGTGTGATTCAGAAAAAATAGGGGGTATTTTTATAGAATAGAAGATAGATGGATGTCACATCCAAAACTGGTTGAAATTGCTGTTTGCTGTTTGTGCAATGAAACAGCTGGCCCTTTGACTGAACAATACCAATTCAGTTCAGTTTAGTTTTCAGTGATTGAGAGAGAGACACTTCAATGTTCTGATCGAGATTTCTACAGCAAGGTTGCTAATCTATACTAATATTATAAAGCTGAAGAGTTTGTTTGTTTGAACGCGCTAATTTCAGGAACTACTGGTCCGATTTGAAAAATTCTTTCAGTGTTAGATAGCCCATTTATCGAGGAAGGCTATAAGCTACTCTTCATCCGGGTGCACTGAGTGGTTCCCACGGGACACGGGTGAAACCGCTGGCAGAAGCTAGTACCTACATATTTGCTTATAGACCTTACCTAAAACATCAGACCCCCTCCACATGAACTCCATTCTATCTTCCTCTATCATGGACTCTCGTTCTTTGTGGTCCACTCGACCTAAAACATATTATGAGCCACTATTTTCTGTGCAATATATTTTTGAACTATTGTTACTTGTCTCAGCAAAACAACATATGTACAGACGCAAGCAGGTCACCCTACCTAAGTCTGTCAAAGTTTATGCCATAAAAAAGTAGTCAAAATTAAAAACATTTCTATTGCATCAGCTGTCAGATAGTTATCTAGAACTTTACCTGGAACCTGTGAAACTGCCCCTTACTTACCTATGAATAGTCCATCGTATCCCATCTGCGCCAGCAAAGAGACCTGTTCTCTTGTGTGCCCGTATGTGTCTATCTGCCATGCTGCTTTCGGCTTGCCACACGATCCTAGTGTATCGTTCAGTTTTCTGAAATAAGAGTGTTACTTTAGTCTTCATAAATGTGAAGAGCTCGTGGTGAAGTAATAGCCAGGGTTGATTGGTCATTAGGTGCAGCAACGTTGGCTCGGGTGTGGATGGGTGACCATCATTTCCTTGGTGACCATCAATGTGATTGATTTGGAATGAGTGATTTGGAAGGGTACGATAAATTGGTGGGTCCCGGCTGTCATTTGAACATCTATGGCAGTCGTTACGGTATTTACAACTGTAACAATGAGCATCAGTTTGCCAAGGTAACTTGATTGAGGAGGTCAGAGGTCAGTCACTACATTAAAAGCACTACTCAGCTGCATCTGTTGAGACTGGAAGACTACCCCTTTTTTAACATTTTAAAATTGTTATATCTCCTAATCCCGAAGTGCTAGAGCAATGGAAGCGATGTTATGGACTTCGATTCAGTGTCAGTGTAAAAAATGCCAGTGAAGCATTTACCAAAAACCTTACCTTAATCCCCAAGTATACTGATCGATGATATGCAAATAATCCGGCGTAGCTTCATCGTTGTGCACCCAGCCCCCTCCCGCGAATTCCACTCGACCTTCCTGCACCAGGGACCTGAAGGTAGCTCGCGTGGTCGGCCGCTGTTCCTTCCACCAGCGCCAGAAGTATGCTGTCTCCGAGAAGGTGAACCTTGGAGAAGTGGGTGAGTGGTCATTTATATGCAGACCGAAATGGTATATTTTTGATTCAGGAATGAAAATGATTGGTTCTGGTGGAGTTCTGCCAAAAGTTGGTAACAATTAGTAAATAAAGAAATACAAATGTAAGCGGCCTTAATTTTTCGTCGTCACTGCCAAAAATTGTCTACTGCTGGCTCCCAGCGCTGGGGAGATTTGCCCAAACTCTCCGTTCTGGGCATGCGTGTTGGTGAGCGCAGTGTGGGATATTGTTAGCTTCGGAGATGCTGCTGCCCATCTCCGAGCAAGGCATTTAATATCCCACTTGGTGCTGTGTGGTGGGTATGCCCCCACCAGTCGGTCGCCAGAGCCTCGTCCGTTGTTCAGCAGGGTGCACCACGGGTAGGTGAGGTTGAAAATTGGGACAGGACGATATTGGTTCAACCCCTTATTCTCTTAATATTTATCTTATGACTTACTTGCGTCTCTTGTCATGTAACAACTCTGAGAGGACGGAGTGGTAGATCAATTGTACGTTCGCCGTGCTGACTGACGTCTTAGCTGTGAACAAAGAACATGAGCTAAGAATAATCTTGTTCCAGTTTCCATGTTTAAGAAGGCACGTTAAATTGGTGGGTTGGCGATCATTTCAACGGTTGTTACGTTGCCCAGGTAACTGGGTTGAGGAGGTGAGATAGACAGTCGTTCTATGTGGCACACTGGTACTCAGCTGCATGTGGTAAGACTTACAGCCGACTCCAACATAATTGGGAAAAGGAAGGTAAAACGATATCAATTAAAATATATTGATGATTAATAATTTCCCACCTCCATTGAATGTCACTACTTAACTTTTGACCAAAATGAAAACCAGCCAGGTCATAGAACTAAGAAGGTTCTCCGTTTTCCAACAAAAATTGAGAACCTTCTTTTTAGGAAGTCGGTATAGCAACGGTTTTGTGGGGCAAGTGTAAAATTATACGTTTAATATACCATGTTATAATGATAAATAATGAAGGCAAAGAAAGTTTACTTCCATAGTAGTACTCATCGAAGGTCTTCACCCAGCCGGCGTCCATGTGTGAGTGAGGTATCAGGTGGACGTTCAGAGCACCGTCTCTTGTTTGTGGGCATTGCTGGAACAAAACGATTTTAAATGTCAGTAGTCGCCGTCGTTTCAGCAAAAAAACGTCCATTGCTGGATAAAGGCCTTTCTCAGATGGGTGGTGAATTTCGGGTGGCTCATTGTCCTTCCGTCTCCTAGGAGATGACAGGCCCGTGTCGCGCTTTGTTCCACGAGCTCAAAGAGGGTCAGCAAGCCCGGCGGGGCTCACTAGGGCCAGAGCCTGCCGGGGCAGCGGGATTATTCGAAAGAGTTACCGCCGTCCAGGTACACAAAGGACTCCAGAAGGAACACGGTGGGCTTTATTCAGTAAAAGTCTGACACTTCCTCATGCTGTACCCACAGCGGGAGGGGATCTGATGATGTCCTACCAAAAAAAAGGCCTCTTGTTCACGTTTTTGACGAGAAAATCTACGGTTAAATTCACCGTGTATAGCACGGCGGTCATTTTTCTATGGGTTACAACAAAAATGTAGGCACTGTGAATAAGGTGCGACGTTTTTTGAAAGCACGGTAAATGGTCGTAGATATGTGCCGTGAACAAAAGCTAAGTTTAAGTACCTACTCGAATTTAAAGTCAACTCAATGGAATATAAGTCTATTGTTTTTTAAAATACGCAGTAGGGAGGGGTCCTAACAAGCCCTAGTGTTAGAGTTTCCCCAAATTCACCGGACTGGCATCTGATGCAAAATTGTGACAACGACTAGCAGACTAAGGGTTGGCCTACATCTGGCAGCACGGAATCGCCTTTTTCCGTCGCCCTTTCTCTTTCTGTCGCTTAGAACTGCCATTTGCTAGACCGACACAGAAAGCATAATGCGATAGCACGCGGTGGAATCCTCGAGGCGATCGGCATTATGCTTTCTGTGTCGGTCTAGCAAATGGCAGTTCTAAGCGACACTTCAAGCTGAGGCCAAACGAGCGTAATTTTGTGAGTAGTGACTAGCAGAATTTCGGTCACAGAAAATCTGCTACATTCGGTTTCATACAAAAGTCCTATTTGATTCACACGGCAACGCAAAATGAGTTGTCTTTTTTGTTTGTAACGATTTTCTGCGACCGAAATTCTGCGACTCACGACTACAAAAATTAAGCTCGTTTGGCCTCAGCCTAACTAGACTGACTAGACTGAGTAGCATTCGGAAGGTTTAAAAAAACAGGGTTCTAAAACTCGCAAGGCAATTTTGTCTCGAACCAAGAATCTACCCCGTGCACGGCGCGGGCGGTCGTAGACATCATAAGGCTTACAGACAAACTTAGGTTTTATAAAAAAATACATACCTTATAACCACATTCAATTTTACTTGTCGCTGACAAAATAATTTTCAATTCCAATAAAACTATAACAAACACATAATGAAATAAACTGGCCATTATTTAAATAAATCTAATAAAAAAATTAAAATATAATTCTGCATTTGAAAAATGAACTGTCTATTTATTTATTTCAAAATCATTTTTTATTGAAAAGTTATTTATTATTTTTGAAAAGTGTTGGATTATTTTTGAAAAATAGTTGTTTGTTTTTCTGTTTTTTTGAAAATGTTGGTTGATGGTATAATGGTGGTGTTTCTAAGGTATCTGAAGGTAAACTGCGTTCTGAGGTGAAGTACCTGCAACTGTTGAAATTAGAAGCCTGTTTACATTAAGGCTTTGTTCGCACTTGACCGATTTATTGAACACTAGCTGTTTCTCGCGATTTCACCTGCTTCTTGGCGAACTTCTACCCATACCTGGGTTAAATATAGCCTATATTATGTTACTGGGGGATAGTGTAGCTTGTCAGAAGTGAAATAATTTTTCAAATCGGTTCATTAGTTTCAGAGGCTTTAGGGTCCAGTTAGAATGACAGCCGACCCCAACATAGTTGGGAAAAAGCTAGGCAGATGACTGTTGATAATAAGGATTTTAGATAAAAGAATTCAACCGAGCACTTTCATTTTGTATCCTTTTGGCAAAACTAAATAGATATCAGATGACCTCCCGCTGTCGGTGACAACGTGAGGGAGTGTCAGACTCTTACTGACTAAAACCCACCGTGTTCCTTCTGGAGCCCACAGTGTACCAGGGACAAGGTAACTCGCGCGAACAATCCCGCAGTCCCAACAGGTTTAGGCCTTCCTTCCTATCTCTAGTAAGCAAATCCAGAGATAGACAGAATAGAATAGAATATTCTTTATTTGTACACCATCAGGACAAAACAATACAGGACAATACATACAAATATGATGATGACAAAAGGCGGTCTTATCGCTAAAAAGCAATCTCTTCCAGACAACCTTTGGATGGAATTAGATTGTAGAAGGATTCCGAAATTCAGAATATTGAATTTCGCAGTAAGTGGGCCCCGCTGGGTAGGTAAGTAGGTACTTAATTAAGTTAGACTTGAGATCTCGACTATAACACTAGGAAGTGGTAAAAGGGGGACGCTTTTGGGGGTTTAGCCTACTTTCAATAAACAATTTTGACTTTGACTTTAACTTTGACGAACAAGTTCAACTTGACCTGGTTTAGTATGAACCCGGCCTAGTGTTCGAGTAACTAGTATCGGGTTAACCAAACAAGCTCGGTTCAACACTAACATTAAACAGAGCACCTGGTACTTTCTCATGAACTGTTACGGCAACTCTCTGCAGTGGGGTAAGCAGAAGATGTATTTTTTTACTAAAGTTAATGTATAAAGTACTAGCTTCTGCCAGCGATTTCACCCGCGTCCTGTGGGAACTACCTACTCGGCGCATCCAGATATAAAGTAGCCCATAGCGTTCCTCGATAAATGGGCTATGTAACTGAAATATTTTTTCAAATCGGACCAGTAACCTATCCTTCGCCGATAAAGGGGCTATATAATACTGAAATGATTTAGATCGGTCTACTAGTTCCTGAGATTAGCGCATGCAATCGAATACATTTTCGTTTAAAAAAACTAGAAAGTTTACAATAGATACTTATTGATGAAGTGAGTATCTGCCTAGCCTGTTCCCAACTTTGTTGGGGTCGATTTCTAGTCTAACTGGATGCAGCTGAGAACCAAATTTTACATGGAGCGACTGCCTGTCTGACCTCCACAACCCAGTAACACGGGCAAACCAATACCCATTGGTAAAATTGGTTGTCAGACTTTTTGGCTTTTGACTACCCGTAACAACTGCCACATATGGTCAAATGACAGCCGGGACCCTCCAGTTTATCGTGCCGTCCGAAACACGCAACAGCTCATTATGACAAGATGGTCACCCATCCACGGACCGACCGCGCCAAACGTTGCTTAACTTTATGATCGTTCGATCCGCGCGGCTTTGACTTAGCCACATCGGTAGAAGCATCATCATTATGGAATTATGCAAACTATTCAATATGGCGATGGTATAACAATATTGAATGTTATTATTTTATCATTAGGCTACCGTTTTGACCTATTCTGGGTCATACTAACTTGAACTTCTATGCTAATAATTTACATAATACTAACACAGTAAAGTTATTTTGTACCTTAAGCTCCGAAACCACTGAACCGATTTGAAATTAAATTCTTTCACTGTTGGGAAGCTAGACTTTCATCATCTTTCTGCCCTGTTCCCAATTTTATTTGGTGTCGGCGCAATATGTTTTCTCCTTCCATTTCTCCCTGTCACTCGTCATACTGACATTCACTCCCTTCTTACTCATGTCATCATTCACGCAATCCACCCATCTTTTTTATGGTCTTGCTCTCCTTCTCGCCCCATCTACATTCAGACTATCCCCGAGTATCATAGGCCTTCCTCCGAGCGCGGGTGAAAACGCGGGATACAGCTAGTATTTTAATAAAGTTGAAGTTTGTTTGGTTAACAAAACTTTGTTTTAAGATTCTTCTAATCTACAGATAGACATGTGTTGCTGGGGAGTTTGTTGCGCCATTTCTTCTTCCCAGCAAAAACACATAGGAAGTGNTCTGCATTTGAAAAATGAACTGTCTATTTATTTATTTCAAAATCATTTTTTATTGAAAAGTTATTTATTATTTTTGAAAAGTGTTGGATTATTTTTGAAAAATAGTTGTTTGTTTTTCTGTTTTTTTGAAAATGTTGGTTGATGGTATAATGGTGGTGTTTCTAAGGTATCTGAAGGTAAACTGCGTTCTGAGGTGAAGTACCTGCAACTGTTGAAATTAGAAGCCTGTTTACATTAAGGCTTTGTTCGCACTTGACCGATTTATTGAACACTAGCTGTTTCGCGTGGTTTCACCTGCTATTTGGGTAACTTCTTCCCGTACCCGGATAAAATATGGCCTATGTTACTCGGGGATAGTGCACAGACGACAGCACATCAAGTTACCACAATCTGTCAAATTCCCGCACTCGATTTTCAACCTTATCACAATGGAGGTAGGTAAATATTTGATTGGTAAAATTTGACAGATTCGTATACGTTGACCTGCTGTTGTCTGTACCTTGTCAGCAGAGAAAGAATTTTTCAAATCGGTTCAGTAATTTCAGAGCCTTTAGGGTAAACAAAATGTTTTTTCCTCTATATGGTAGGTACTCACTGATCCGACCGATCTGAACCTACTAAACTGCATCCGATTGGACTGAAAGTCGACCCCAACAAAGTTGGGAAAAGACTAGGCAGTTGAATGTTAATAAGGATTTTAGATAAAAGAATTCAACCGAGCGATTTCACTTCGTATCCTTTTTGATAAAACTGATTAGATTTCAGATGACCCTCCCGCTGTGAGTGACAGCGTGAGGGAGTGTCAGACTTTTACTGACTAAAACCCACCGTGTTCCTTCTGGAGCCCTTTGTGTACCAGGGCCGCGGTAACTCGCGCGAACAATCTCGCAGCCCCGACAGGCTCTGGCCCTAGGGGGGCCCGCTGGGGTTTGCTGACACTCTGTGGCATATAAGTAGATACTAAATTAAATTTGACTTGAGTTCTACTCCATAACACTAGGAAGTGGTAAAAGGAGGACGCTTTTGGGGGTTTAGCCTACTTTCAATAAACAATTTCGACTTTGACTTTAACTTTGACGAACAAGTTCAACTTGACCTGGTTTAGTATGAACCCGGCCTAGTCTTCGAGTAACTAGTATCGGGTTAACCAAACAAGCTCGGTTCAACACTAACATTAAACAGAGCACCTGGTGCTTTCTCATGAACTGTTACGGCAACTCTTTGCAGTGGGGTAAGCAGAAGATGTATTTTTTTACTTTAATTATTTAGAGTAATTTATTAAAGTTAATATAGTTTAATAAAGTGTTTACAAGAATATATAACCATTGCTGTCGACTGAGAGCGTGTCCAAAAGGCTGGCATCATTGCCCCGTTGTATAGCAATGCTTATTCCTTGTCCTAGGTAGTAGCCAGCCTTTTGGTCACGGGAAGCGTCGACCAGCCGCCTAGATAAGCAGAAGTAATCTACCTATATTAACCTATTGGCTATCCACAAAGTAGATACATATGAATCGTGGGACAGGTAAAGGTTCCACCAGTGGTTTCACTCCCGTCCCTATAGCCTTCTTTAATAAAGGGGCTATCTAACACTGAAATAATTTAGATCGGTCTACTAGTTCCTGAGATTAGCGCATGCAATCGAATAAATTTTCGTTTAAAAAAACTACAAAGTTTACAATAGATACTTATTGATAAAGTGAACATCTGCCTAGCTCATTCCCAACTATGTGGGGGTCGGCTCCTAGTCTAACCGCATGCAGCTGAGAACCAGGTTTTACATGGAGCGGCTGCCTTTCTGACCTCCACAACCCAGTTACACGGGCAAACCAATACCCATTGGTAAGATTGGTTGTCAGACTTTTTGGCGTCTTACTACCCGTAACAACTGCCACATATGGTCAAATGACAGTCAAGTCAACGCAAGAGCTCATTATGACAAGATGGTCACCTATCTACGGTCCGACCGCGGCAAACGTTGCTTAACTTTATGATCGATTGATCCACGCGGCTTTGACTTAGCCACATCAACAGAAGCATCGTCATTATGGAATTATGCAAACTATTCAATATGGCGACGGTATAACAATATTGAATGTTATTATTTTATCATTAGGCTACCGTTTTGACCTATTCTGGGTCATACCAAGCTGAACTTGTATGCTAATAATTTACATAATACTTACACAGTAAAGTAATTTTGTACCTTAAGCTCCGAAACCACTGAACCGATTTGAAATTAAATTCTTTCACTGTTGGGAAGCTAGACTTTTATCATCTTCCTGACCTTTTCCCAATTTTATTTGTGGTCGGCGCAATATGTTTTCTGCTTCCATTTCTCCCTGTCACTCGTCATACTGACATTCACTCCCTTCTTCATCTTTCACGCAATCCATCCATCTTTTCTATGGTCTTCCTCTCCCTCTCGCTCCATCTACATTCAGTTACCCCGAGTATCATAGACGTTCCTCCGAGCGCGGGTGAATACGCGGGATACAGCTAGTATTTTTATAAAGTTGAAGTTTGTTTGGTTGACAAGACTTNCATCTTTCACGCAATCCATCCATCTTTTCTATGGTCTTCCTCTCCCTCTCGCTCCATCTACATTCAGTTACCCCGAGTATCATAGACGTTCCTCCGAGCGCGGGTGAATACGCGGGATACAGCTAGTATTTTTATAAAGTTGAAGTTTGTTTGGTTGACAAGACTTTGTTTTTAAGGTTCTTCTAACCTACAAACAGACATGTGTTGCTAGGGAGTTTGTTGCGCAACTTCTTCCCAGCAAAAACACATAGGAAATGGTGAAGGGCGAGCGTTTTGGAGGCTGTCTTTTATACATTTTGACGTTCAAGAAGTGTGTTTTTGCAGCCAAGTTTGAACCTACACCACTCGAACTTGAGAGGTTGGTGATTCCACCACTAGGCCACATGACTTTTTTACCTCAAAATCTGCCTAGTTTTTTCCCAACTATGTTGGGGCTTCCAGTATAACAGGATGCAGCTGAGAACCATGTAACATGGCACGACTGCCTATCTGACCTCCACAACCCAGTTACCATTGGTAAGACTGGTTGTCAGACTTTCTTGCTTCTGACTACCCGTAACCACGACCGACCGACCACGACAAGCGTTGCTTATCTTTATGATCGGTCGATCCGAGCGGCTTTGACTTAGCCACGTCCTCTTTTTTACCTAGGTACAAGGCCTAATTAAAATAATTAATTTGAATAATGAATCTGAATCAATTAAGATATTTCTTAGACCAAAATTCTCAATGAAACATTACGTATTGATGACGTCAAACTGTTTGACTTAACCTCCAACCATCGCGTACAATTTATGTTTCAAAAGATATTTAAATTCGGAAATGTTTGAAGTATATTAAGCTTCCGTTTCCGTGGCTAATTGAGCGTGTTGTAAGAAGTATAATGTCGCGAATATTGTAGGAAATAGTTCTAATTGACGTAAGACAAAACCTTGATTGTTTTGTATATAATTTTGTGTTTTAATTAGAAAAGCTGTGGGAGTTACCTAAAAATTTAATAATTCTAATAAAGCTGAGGAGTTTGGTTGTTTGAACGCGGTAATCTCAGGAACTAGTGGGCCTATTTAGTTATTACAGTGTTAGATAGCTCCTTTATCGAAGAAGGCATAGGCTATCTTTTATCTAGATGCGCGGAGTAGTTTCTAGGGGATGCGGGTGAAACTGCTGGTGGAAGCTAGTAAATGATAAAAACCGGCTAAGTGCGAGTTGAACTCACACGCGAAGGGTTCCGTACCATTATCTATGAAAAAAGTACAATAGGGGGTTGTTTGCATTTTGCTCCATTCTTTTGTTTAGCAAACTTTTGAAACACGAACATCG
>NWSH02000046.1:67300-80689 GCA_002382865.2 Heliothis virescens | reverse complement strand
TATCGTCCCACTGCTGGGCACAGGCCTCCTCTCATATCGAGAAGGATTGAGCGTTAATAGAAAGAAAGAAAGAAAGAAAATACATTTAATTACGTAATTGAGGACGCATACTTAAATACATAACACATACAATCAATATAATAAATGCAACAATAAGAAGGGCTAAAATAAAAAAAAACAAACATGAGGGGGTAGTATGCGTCACAACCACGCAATACGGCCTCCCTCAGCATGATGCTGCGACCCGTGCGAGACAAAGTCCCAGCGCTGATTTTCAGCGATAGCCGAAGCTAACGTAATTACAACAACATTAATCACCACGCTTGCTCAATGCGGGTTGGTGATTTCAGACTTTATAGTCCAGGTTTCCTCAAGATGTTTCCTTCACCTTTTATCAGCCATTGGTGTCTAAGACATACTTAGAAAGTACATACAAACTTAGAAAAGTTGCATTGGTACTTGCCTGACCAGAATCTAAACCACACACTCATACTTGAGAGGTTGGTGCTTTACCCACTAGGCCACCACGACTTTTTCACCTTTATAATATCCAAAAATATTTTATTTCTAGGAAAAAAACCCATGCATGTACCGACTGCCCGAGAAGTCGGTTCGCAAGCGCTGCTGAAGATGCACATGAAGACCCACGACGCTTGCTGCGGGGAGCCACCTTCCGCTGTACCTACTGCGGGAAGGGGTTCTTTGAGTCTTATAGTTTACAGGTAAGGAAGTTTAACTTGATAAGCTATTGTACAGACGACAGCAGTCATCGTATATACGAATCTGTTGAAATTTTACCAGTCAAACATTAAGCTTGTTAACATGTTGATAAGGTTGAAAATCTATTGCAGAAATTTGTCAGATTGTGGTAACTTAATGTGCTGTCGTCTGTACTAATATAAAAAAATGTTTGTATGTTTGTACCCTTCGAAACTACTGCACGATTTGAAGAATATAGTATACTGTGGGAAGCGGACTATATCCGAGTAATGTAAGCTATATTTATTCCGGGTACGGGAAGAAGTTCCCCCGGGACGCGGGTAAAACCACGGGACATAGCTAGTGTTAAAAATTAAAATATTTAAAAAACGACATTCTAGGTTTTACCTTTTACTTTACTTTTCTTTATTGGGACATAAAACAGTTACACATTACAAATAATCTATTACACAATAATTTTAAAAGTAAATAAACGTGAACCCACACCAATGTCCGCAAAATAATATTCTAAGACTAGGTAGTAAGTGCTCCGTTAAATGGGCAGAAAAGTATTTCAGTGGTGACAAACTTTCACAAAGCAGCCCGATGTCTGGGAGGTTGTGATAAGTGACACCCGTGCATCGGAGAGCGCTCTGCAGTGGAATCTCTCTCCTTTATTCTGCTGAAGATGCACATGAAGACCCACGAGCGCTTGCTGCGGGGAGCCACCTTCCGCTGTACCTACTGCGGGAAGGGGTTCTTTGAGTCTTATAGTTTACAGGTAAGGAAGTTTAACTTGATAAGCTATTGTACAGACGACAGCAGGTCATCGTATACGAATCTGTGAAATTTTACCAGTCAAACATTAAGCTTGTTAACATTGTGATAAGGTTGAAAATCTATTGCAGAAATTTGTCAGATTGTGGTAACTTAATGTGCTGTCGTCTGTACTAATATAAAAAAATGTTTGTATGTTTGTACCCTTCGAAACTACTGCACCGATTTGAAGAATTAGTATACTGTGGGGAAGCGGGACTATATCCGAGTAATGTAAGCTATATTTATTCCGGGTACGGGAAGAAGTTCCCCCGGGACGCGGGTAAAACCACGGGGACATAGCTAGTGTTAAAATTAAAATATTTAAAAAACGACATTCTAGGTTTTACCTTTTACTTTACTTTTCTTTATTGGGACATAAAACAGTTACACATTACAAATAATCTATTACACAATAATTTTAAAAGTAAATAAACGTGTAACCCACACCAATGTCCGCAAAATAATATTCTAAGACTAGGTAGGTAAGTGCTCCGTTAAATGGGCAGAAAAGTATTTCAGTGGTGAGAGGTGACTATTTTAAGGTTTCAATAGCCAATTTTTTGAATTTCAAATGTGAAAGCGCAAATATATCTAAGTCCATAAAGTGTGTGTTATACGTATCTACAATGCGACAGATAGGCGCCCTTGCGCCAGCGTGGGTCCTACATCTAGCGGTGTAGAACAGCCGGGGCATGCGCGCCCCTCTGCGCACCACGGTTCTAGGCACCACGTAGCAAAGATTATTACAAATATCAGTACAATCAAATTTATTGTTACANCGCTATGCTGGTGAGGGTGGCGGGAGTGCAGCTGTGTCACAGCGACATGTGCAGACACTATAATATGTCCGCAGCAGCTGGCTGATCAAGCGGCCGTGGTCGACAATCGGGCTCGACGCCATATTATTTATTCTGGAAGCTGCAGGATCTATTCGTAAATTAAAATTGTGGTTTTCTATTTCAGGTACACGAAAGAACTCATCGCAACGAAAGGCCATTTGTATGTGATATTTGTAACACGGCCTTCGGAACTAACTCTAGTCTCAAGAGGCACTTGAAAGTGGTAAGTCGCCTTATCTCACTCGCTGCAGGTTTAATCACCTAACAAGCCCTAGTGTCAGAGTTTACTCAAATCCGCTTGCGATCGCCGTAATTTTGAGGTCCAGACTTTTTAAACATCATCTGCCTAGCCTTTTCCCAACTACGTTGGGGTCGGCCTCCAGTCTAACCGGATGCAGCTGAGAACCAGTGTTTTATATGGAGCGACTGCCTATCTGACCACCACAACCCAGTTACCCGAGCAACCTGGCACCTTGCACCTAGCACCAGCAACCTTGGTAAGCCTGGTTGTCAGACTTTCTGGTTTCTGACTACCCGTAACGACCGTCAAAGATGTTCAAATAACAGCCAGGACCCACCAGTTTATCGTGCTTTCCGACCAATCAGGGACAGCTTTCTGACAGTATGATTCGGTTCACAATATTTCAACAGATTAGCAATCTCGCGATATAGGTAGATTGCAATCTAACAGTATTTACGGTGACATATCTATTATATAGTCGAATATTGAATTGAATAGCGAACCGCCATAAAGTTTGACACGAACTATACCACTAACGAATCACAATTCCCATTGTCCACAGTCCCACAGCACATCTAAACCCCATCAGTGTTCGATATGCCATCGGAACTTCTCCACGGAGTCCATCAGAGACCGCCACGAGTCCAGGCTCCATGGTAAACCTGAGGACTTCAAGTTTCCGTGCAAACAGTGCGCTTGCAAGTAAGTAACCCAGATATCGAGAAGTTAAGCTGGTTTTTTAGGGTTCCGTACCCAAAGGGTAAACGGGACCCTAATACTAAGACTGCGTTGTCCGTCTGTCTGTCTGTCTCCAGGCTGTATCTCATAAACCGCGATAGTTAGGCAGTTAAAATTTTCATAGATGATGTTCGTATTATTTTTGCCGGTACTATACAAATACTGAAACTAAAAAAAAAATTTTTTTTTGCCATTTTGTACCAGTTAGGTAATAGAAACAAATTTTGTAATGTAGGTACAGACGACAGCAGGTCAACGTATACCAATCTGTCAAATTTTACCAATCGAACATTAACCTTCCGCTATTGTGATAAGATTGAAAATCTATCGCATAAATTTGACAGATTGTGGTAACTTGATGTGCTGTCGTCTGTACTTAAGTATATTATTTTGTACTATTCATAGAATATTAACAAAATATTCCTTTCTTTTCAGATATTTAAAACTAAAAGATCTACAGAAACACGTCTACAAAATGCACCCGAAAGGTAAAAGGAAGAAAAAGTCTAAATCCAGCGAATCTGAATGAAGCTTGTACACTACGGAATAAGGTATAAGATTCAATGTGTTACCTTACAGTTCCTGCCTTATAAGTTTGCAATCCTGAAGTTAGCTATTTGACACCCGAGCATGCGCAGGAGTGATTTCGTGTTTTTTAGAGTTCCGTATCCAAAGGGTAAAACGGGACCCTATTACTAAGCCTCCGCTGTCTGTCTGTCTCCCGGCTTTATTTCATAAACCACGATAGCTAGAAAGCTGAAATTTTCTCAAATGATGTATTTCCGTTGCCGCTATAACAACAAATACTTAAAATAACGAAATATTACGGGGTCCCCAAACAATAAATGCGTGAAACCGCAAATTATAATTTTTTTATTCATATTGTATGAAAAACAAAGTTATTTTTTGTTCCCGAAAAATTATTGTATTTTAGCTAGTTGTAGGTAATAGATACATTCATTTTTCATAGATACTGGATAGGAACGTTGCGTGCGCGAGTCCAACTCGCACTTGGCCGGTTTTTTATTAGTTTAAAGTCAATAGTAGCTGACTTCGGACAAGCAAAGCTTCTGGATCGATGTTTGCATTTATGCCTAATTTCAGGATTGCATAGTTATTTGGCGCAAACTGTATGTTTATCAACCATATCAAAAATCGTCGTCGTAAAGTCAATTTCTCGAATGTCATTTTAAATATAATTTGATCTTGTGACTACCGTCATACTTATTTTTGGTGAACTACGAAAAATGTATAGGTTACGCAAGTAGGACAATCTACCCGAATCTGTCAAATTTTACTAATCGAACATTAACCTTCCACTATTGTGATAAGGTTGAAAATCTATTGAAGAAATTTGACAGATTGTGTTATGTTGATGTGCTGTGAGTACTTTTGTTCATAGCCTAATTTTCGGCATTTTTTTATATAAAGTATTATATTATAGAAATATATCATTTTTTTATTAAAAAAACGCCAAAAATTCAGTATGATTCAATTGTCGTTACAATTTGTAGCGAAATAAAAAAAAATAATATTGTTTTGTATATAAAAAGACAAAAAATATGTAAATTATAATTTTTAGTATTCATTTCGAATTTTATAAGGGTGAAGCCAAACGAGCGTAATTTTGTGAGTTGTGAGTAGCAGAATTTCGGTCGCAGAAAATCTGCTACATTCGGTTTTATACAAAAGTCCTATTTGATTCACACGGCAATGCAAAATGAGTCGTCTTTTTTGTTTGTAACGATTTTCTGCAACCGAAATTCTGCGACTCACGACTCAAAAAATTACGCTCGTTTGGCCTCAGCCTAAATAGTTATAATATATTAGAAATATCAATGTTGTTATATTTAATGTAAATATGTACACGTTTTTTTTTATAATTATATTTTATTTGATTTAGGTAAAATAATAAAGAATAGACAATTTTTAGCAGTCAAAATATCTTGTATATAATTTTTTGTTAAAATACTAAAAAAAACATTTTTATAAATCTCAGTTTAAAAAAAATTGCAAACATACGTGTATACTTAATTTAATAATTCAATTATCCGCCTAGCCTTTTCCCCTGATACCATCGAGATTCTTAGACAGTCCTACCAAATACTTTTTGATAGGACTGGCAAAAAATTCGTTATTACCGTGGTTGACACTAGTAAAATTTTCCATATTTATGTTCATATCGATAATTCCAATTATTATTTTTATTGACTTTGGATATATTTAAAGAAAATACGCATGTAAAGGCCTTTAGATAAATTTTGTAATTAAATGTAGAATAGTTAAATTTCTTGTAAAATATCTTCAAGAGTAATAGAGATGGAGTAATTCTATACTAATATTATAAAGCTGAAGAGCTTGTTTGTTTGAACGCGCTAATCTCAAGAACTACTGGTCCGATTTGAAAAATTGTTTTAGTGTTAGATAGCCCATTTATCGAGGAAGGCTATAGGCTACTTTGTATTCGGGTGCGTCGAGTAGTTACCACGGGACGCGGGTGAAACCGCTGGCAGAAGCTAGTGTTAGATTCATTCGGCTAAATAAGGGTTGAATATTCGGCATATCAGTTGAGGAATATTTAATGGCCGAATATGATAATAAGAAATGATTGTTTTATTAATGTGATATTTTATTTATTTAAATAATTTCTTACTTTAATATAATTTTAGCCGAATTTTTCACCGAAGCCGAGGCCGAATTAATTATTCGGCGAAACGGATATTTACTCCATCTCTATTATAGACATTTTTAGAAAATAATTACAAAAATATCACTAAATAATAATATAAAAGGGTAGAATAAAATGTTATATACGAAATTACTAAAGAAATAGTAAAATAAAAACTATGAAAATTTTCAAGTACTTATTTCAATTGAGACAACCTCGTAGGTACAGACGACAGCAGGCCAACTTACCCGAATCTGTCAAATTTTACCAATAGAACATTAACCTTCCACTATTGTGATAAGGTTGAAAATCTATTGAAGAAATTTGACAGATTTAGGTAGGTTGATGTGCTGGCGTCTGTACTGTTATTTTTCAAAATATTTGATTTGCGATTTTAACATGGGCAGTAAATTAAATATTATACTTAATTATCAGCCTGGACATAATAATTGATCAATTCGTCGTTAGTCATTAAATTTCAAAACTATTGTACTGAAAAATTATAAAAAATTTGTACTTTTCGTCATGAAAATAGGAAATAATAGTCTTTAGAACCTTTACCTACATAGATCCTTTTAATTTAAAATAATATTTTTTATAGAATTGTTTTGTTGATAACTGTTAATTTTAAATCTGATTTTAGTGTAAATAATAAGAAATATGTAAATAGGTTTAGGAAAATAAATAATTATGTCGATTCAAATACGTGTTTATTAACTAGTAAGTAACTCACATCTGCCTAGCCTTTTCCCAACTATGTTGGGGTCGACTTCCAGTCTAACCGATTGCAGCCAAGGACCAGTGTGCCACATGGAGCGACTGCCTATCTGACCTTGTCAACCCAGTTACTCGGACAACCCAATACCCATTGGTAAGACTGGTGGTTGTCAGACTTTCTGGTTTCTGACTACCCGTAACGACTACCAAAGATGGTTAAATGACAGCCGGGACCAGTTTATCGTGCCTTCCTAAACACGAAAGACATCGTTATGACAAGATGGTCACCCGTCCACGGACTGACCGCGCCAAGCGCTGCTTAACTTNCTTCTGACTACCCGTAACGACTGCCAAAGATGGTCAAATGACAGCCGGAACCCACCAGTTTATCGTGCCTGCCGATACAAGGAAGAACTGGTTATGGCAAGATGGTCACCCATCCACGGACCAACCGCGCCAAGCGTTGCTTAACTTTATGATCTACTGATCCGCGCGGCTTTGACTTAGCCACGAGCTCTTCTACCACATCATCTGTCAAATTTCTTCAATAGATTTTCAAACTTATCACTATAGTGGAAGGTTGATTTTCGATTGGTGAAATTTGATAGATTTTGATAGGTTGACCTGCTGTCGTTGCACCAACAGGGAACGGAAAGTTTGCCATGTAAATAAAAATCCATATTAATTATTGCCAAATATTTATTTTACACTTATAAGGTACTTAGAAGTATCTTAAACAATCTAGAGAGTAACAAATGAGGAAGTAGAAAATGACTTACACATCTTGTACAGACGACAGCACATCCGGTTACCACAATCTGTCAAATTTCTGCAATCGATTTTGAACTTTATCACAATGGAGGTTAAGGCTGAGGCCAAACGAGCCAAAAAGACAACTCATTTTGCGTTGCCGTGTGAATCAAATAGGATTTTTGTATGAAACCGAATGTTTTCCGAATGAGCAGATTTTCTGCGACCGAAATTCTGCTACTCACAACTCACAAAATCACACTCGTTTGGCCTCAGCCTAAGTTTCCATCGTAAAATTTGACAGATTCGTTTACGTTGACCTGCTGTCGTCTGTACCTACATACTTAAACTAAAAACCACACTAATTAATAATTATGGACAGTTTGAGAGGTACCAGATAAAGTTCTAGATAGCTATCTAATAGATAGTGCCATTCAACAAATGTTTATAATTTTGTCAATTTTGCTATGGTATACCAGATACCTTATCTAAAACCTATAAAACTGGTCGTTAAAAAGTGGCAGGATCTGTCAGATAACTATCTATAACTTTATCTGAGACCTGCGAAAGTAGCCGTTAATCATTTTTTTCTAACAGATTTTTTTGTAATTCTTTTAATTTTAATTTAGCTGATCAATTTGTTTAGTCTACTCATTTTAGGGTTAAAACAATTAGGCGCGGTCTACAGCACTTTATTTACACAGGTTCCAGATAAAGTTCTAGATAAATATTGCCATAGAATTATTCTTAATTTTGACTATTTTTCGTATTTGCAGTCATGATCTAGAAATTTATCTCGAATCTGCAAAACTATGTAAAATTTCGAAGTAACATAGTTATTTGATGAGAATTTTAAGCCCTAGTTCAGATACGGCGGGAACCGCGCGTTTTTCTGGCGGTTGGGTTGCGGTAACCGCGCGGTTAGGTCTGAACGATTATTTAGTAACTGACACAAATAAGACCTGCGCGATTTCCATGCGATTCTGAAATCGCACGGTCCCGCCGTGTCTGAAAGAGCCCTAATACTTAGTTTAAGGCTGGGGCCAAACGAGCGTATTTTTTTGAGTCGTGAGTCGCAGAATTTCGGTCGCAGAAAATCGTTACAAACAAAAAAGACAACTCATTTTGCGTTGCCGTGTGAATCAAATAGGACTTTTGTATGAAACCGAATGTAGCAGATTTTCTGCGACCAAATTCTGCTACTCACAACTTACAAAATTACGCTCGTTTGGCCTCAGCCTAAAGATTCATTTTCTTTATAAGTAATTGTTGTCCCTTTCATGAATTTTTAATCAAGTAGCCCTACTTTTTGAGCCAATAAGACTGATTTTGAAATTACAATTCACACAACCACACTGTGCTTCAAAAACTGATTATATTAATTAATTAACATCAATTAGCGCCTTCACTGGTTCTAGGTAAAGTTCTAGATAGTTATCTAACAAATAATGCCATAGATACAGACGACAGCACATCAAGTTACCACAATCTGTCAAATTTCTGCAATCGATTTTCAACCTTATCGCAATGGAGGTAGGTTAATGCTTGATTGGTAAAATTTGACAGTTTCATATACGTTGACCTGCTGTCTGTACGTTTAGCGGCCAGTTTCACAGGTTCCAGATAAAGTTGTAGATAGTTATCTGACAGATCATGCCATAGAAAAGTTATCAAAATTAAAGACATTTCCATGGCATATGTGAGATAGCTATCTAGTATCTTGAACCTGTGAAAATGGCTGTAGGCAGGGGTGTATTTACCCTTAGGGTCATGGGACGTTGTACCGGCACGGTCACGGCACAGCTCCAACCCAGCAAATAACGTGTCATTTAAATTTGAACATTAAATTGTATGACGTATGATATATTTCATAACAACGTGAGTTGTTAGATAGGAACCCGCATGCTGACAGCCCGCCGTTGGCTTTTTTGTATTGACGTTATGAAATATATCATACGTCATACGATTTAATGTTCAAATTTAAATGACACGTTATTTGCTGGGTTGGAGCTGCGCCGTTGCGGTGCGGGCATAGTGTGCCATGACCTTTAGGCTAGAAGGGCTATTAGCCCGGGGCGGCAAGCCGTGGGGGGCGGCCGGTAAGGTGCCCCTGGGGCTTTGTTTCATTCCTTGATGGGGCGGAAAACTACAGGAGCCCGGGGCGCGCAATCTTAAACTACGCCCCTGGCTGTAGGTACTGACTACGTTTCTACGGCATTATCTGCCAGATAACTATCTACAACTTTATCTGGAACATGTTAACGGGCCCTAAATTTCCTCTCCACACTGATATTATTTAATTGAAAAAACTAATATCGAAATAGTCTTTGTTATTTACCAACAAAAAAATTAAAATGAAAACATATATTGAGATAATATATTTTACAAATTGGTGATTTTTGAAGGCAATATTTTTTTATGAGAATAGGATAGTTTGTACAGATGACAGCAGGTCAACCTACCCGAATTAGTCAGTTTTTACCAATCGAACATTAACCTTCCACTATTGTGATAAGGTTGAAAATCTATTGCAGAAATTTGACAGATTTAGGTAGGTTGATGTGCTGGCGTCTTTACATCTATACTTATTATAAAACAAAGTCCCCCGCCGCGTCTGTCTGTCCATCTGTTCGCGATTTACTCGAAAAGTACTGAACGGATTTTCATTCGGTTTTCAACAATAGATAGAACAATTCTTGAGGAAGGTTTTAGTGTATAGAAAGTTTATGTTTTGTACAAACCAACGCCGATCGGGAGCTTTCCAGGAAGCGAAGCGAGGGCGGACAGCTAGTTTTTACTATAGTGAAGTCAGAGTAGCTAACTTCAAGATAGTAATTTTATTTGCACATATAAACCCCTATTTTTCCTTGATTCAAAAACTAATTTAAGTAGATTTTTGCTACAGTGTACTGAAATATGATATTTTGATAAAATTGCCTTCAAATATCACCAATGTATTTATTATTGAAGTAGTAGGCACATGGAGTAAATATGAATGAATATATATGAAATTATTTTCTAACATGCCTGAAACACTAAAAATTTAAGTTTTTAAGGTGTATGCGATGCATGGAAGTAGGAAATTCAAATATAAAATGATTTTTTCCTTGTTTAACTCCGAAACTTCTTACAATTCAAATGTTACTGGATATACTATGATATTTCGCAATAAAAAGTTTAATAAGTAACATTTAAATTGAAAGAAGTTTCGGAGTTAAACAAGGACATCAGAAATTATTTTGTGGGATGATGATGATGGCGTCCTAGCCGATTATCGGCCACGGCGGCTGTTCTCATGTAAGGAGATCAGCCAGCTGCGCAGGACATTACTATATAGTGCACAAGCATTTGCGCAGACACAGATGCACTCCCTATTCCCTCACTCTCATAACCCGATGGGACGGCAATCCGACACGACCGGTGAGAGATCAGGCGCAGGACCGACATTAAGGTGCTCTCCGATGCACGGGTGTATCAATCACCAACTTCCAACTCCGGGCTGCTTTGTGAAAGTTTCTAAAACCCGGGAATCGAACCCGAGACCTTGCGCTCAGCAGTCGGCTATGCGACAACTAGACCAACGAGGCAGTGCAGAGTGGGATATTATAACCGCAAAAGATAAGATCACGCCTCATATTGAATGTTAACTTAGGTGAAACATGAAAAAACATGTTATATTTGAATTTCCCGCTTCCAGGCGTCACATTCACCTTAAGCAGAGATTAGAAGTCAAAATTATTGCTGTTCTTGCCAACATCACTAATTCGAAAAAGGCACTAGAATTTTAGAATAAACCAAATTTGAACACAATAACTAAAATGTTACTTAATTTTAAGCAGCTTTTAAGAAGTACCATTGCTACATACATTTAAAATCTACACTAAAAATTAAGCTGTATTCATTTTAAGTTTTGATTTCACCTTTCAGAAGTAATATGAAGAAATGAAGGTACTGCACAGTCGCGGACATTAACGCAGTAGCAACTTTCAAGCCTTTGCAATTTTGTAGTGTAATACATTGCCTGAACATAACGGATCCACTGGTTACACTATCACCTATTATACAACTAAAATAGGAACAATGGCAAGTTGCTAGTGCAGTAATGACCCCGGACCGTACATTGAAATAATATTCAAATTAGAGATTATTTACCTAATAACAAAATTAACAGAAATTAAAGTCTTTTTATACAGATTTATTTTAAAGGTAGTCAAAATGCAGAAACTATTCTTAAACAAACAAAACTATAACTGCATTGGGTCTTTCCTATAACCGATAGTAAACACATTTTGTACGAATATTACAAATAAATGCCAACTTAGACACTGGCAAATCAACCTACCTCAATCTGTCAAATATCTTCAATAGATTCTCAACCTTATCACAATAGTGGAAGGTTAATGTTCGATTGATATTTGTCAGATTCGGATAGATTGATCTGCTGTCTGTACAGTAAACACATACTTACTCCATGCGTCCGTTACTCCACATACAAATTAATGGCTGTCCCAAAACCCTATCTATCCATTGATTTGCTTACTAGAGATAGAATTATGACACAGCTTCATACAAGTAATGTCAAAATTCTATCTCTAGTAACCCAATCAACAGATGGATGGGTTATTGAATACCGTAGTGAATAGTCTAATCGCCTTGCCCTGCTGCTTGACGTAGTAATACATATATTTTCTCCTTGATCCAGTCTTTGTTGTATGGCGCGTATGTGTTTGTGGATTTCTGGTAGACTAAGCAACTTAGGTCTGCGAGCTGGAATGACAAAAACAGATGTTGAGAACTTCTGTGTACTTGATAATGATGATGGCTACGATGGCCACGGCGGCTGTTCTCATGTAAGATCAGACAGCTACGCAGGACATATTAGGTATATTACATTTCTATTTCTGCCCAACCCAGGAATCGCACCTGAGACCTTGTGTACAGCAGTAGTGTAGTGTGTAAGCCGAGCCTTCTCCTGATATACCATACTGTATTTAGTCCGTAAGCTTATTATTAATAAAGGAGTACATTATACGCCTTAGACAGAGCAACACGTCTAATCATTTCAAAGACCAATAACGCCCCACATTGCAGTAGCCCAATGCGACAAGTAGAATAACGAGGCATTTTTCTAGATAATTTTTTTTATTTATTTATTTAATTCAGGCAACTGAGGCCCATATATAATACAATAAACAAAATACAGCTTAAAAATATAAATATACTAATACATACAAATTATACTTATAATTATACACGATTACTACTATTGTGCAGCGTCGGCGTCGTGTATCGCGCGGTATCGGGTATCCGGCCACGGAATCGCCGGAAAACAACACCTTTCGGCCAAAATTCCGGATCCATGTACTTTGAGAGATGCTCAGTTGGCACTCTCACCACAAAGGCATTAAAATCCGCATTGTGACGTGATTCCAACTTCTGAACCCTCAAAGTCAACTTCGTTTTGATCTGTATGTACTCTACAATCTCTTCAGCCTTAGTAGAGTAATGCAGCCTGGACACGTACAGCGGCGTCACTGGTACAGCGGGACGCAGCAAGTACTTCGGTCCGGTCGGTGCAGTGCCGCACTTGTTTTGGCTCGCCTTTTTTTCTTCTTCTGTACCACGATGAAGCCATCCTTGTCGGCCTGTCCCTTCGGTTGCACCCGGTTATCCTTCTGGGTGAACAGGCAGCTCTTCTGTTTCTGTTTAACCCCTTTAACAATTGGTCGCTTTGTCTGCGCTGCAGGTGTTTTCTTAGCGACTATATCGGCGTAAGCAGGCACAGGGGTCGTCGTACCTACGCGTGATGTCACAGTGGCCGGTGTAGAGGCGCGTGCGACGGCGGCGAGCAAAGCTTCGTCAGCGATATCGGCAGCTGGTGACACACTTGTGTTCGCCGACTCAAAACTGCCTATGGA
>NWSH02000046.1:53409-65753 GCA_002382865.2 Heliothis virescens | reverse complement strand
AGCTTCGTCAGCGATATCGGCAGCTGGTGACACACTTGTGTTCGCCGACTCAAAACTGCCTATGGAGGCAGTCTGCGCTCCGCGACGAGTGTTCACCTTTGAGGCCTCTGGTGACCTAATAACTGAACCAACGTTGCGCAGTGATGTTATTTCTGCACGCAGTTCAGCAATGATATTATCTGAAGCCTCCATTCTGGACTGCATCTTTGTCATCTCGGCTTTTAACGTCGTGATGTCCTTCAGCAGTCTTGTTACATCGACGTGATCGAACGTGACGGGAGGCAGTTTACTCAGCTCTTTCGCCACGAAGTCAGGCACGTCGTCTGGGTCGGTCTTCTTCAACATATCAATAATGTCTTGAAGACTCTTCTCAGTGCCATCTCTGCGGCGAGACGGCATCTGGTCCAGTTTTCCAAGAGACTGGAACAGTAACAGCTTTGCGCTGCTGACATCTTCCTCCTTGAAATTGGATCGGCATATTTGTAGTATGCTCACCTCATCCATGTAATCAATTGCATGGACAAGAAACGCCAACAACTCGTTCACTATAAGTTTTTTGGAACTCATAGTATTACCGTGCAGCGGCTATGGCCGCGCAAAACGCGAATAAATAATTCGTGCCGTGTACAGTGGAGACACGTCCGTAGTCGAGCGCGCATCGCACTGTACTATATAATGTATATAATGGTAGTGGATTCATTGGTTGGTTCATTACTTCCAGAGATTACCTCATGTAAACAAATTTACAAACAATTTTACCTCGTTATAATATTAGTATGGATGATAAGAGGCTCAACAGATTAAGATGTAACTAGGCAATAATATAGCTACATCAGGATGTTATATAGGCTAATTTATCTCAGTGCGGGAAGTAATTCCCTCTGAAAGTAGGTGAAACCGCTAGCGGAAGTGAGTAATATCTACATTGGTGTATTTCTAAATGGGAAATACATGAAAACCAGATTAAACTTAGACAATAATGTTAAGCTTAAAATAGTTAGTTTAACTGAAACTTGATCCACTGAATACATGCTTTCTTAAGCAGTCTAAGGACACCTATAAAACTCTCACAAAACTAATATATCAAGCTGGTATAGCATCTATTTACAGTTATGACCTTTTTCACGCTATATTTAGCTACAAACATTAAGTAAATTGCTTACCTGATCAATAAAATCGAATAATTGGGATATATCATAGGTGATAGTCGGCGTATTGGGATTTCGTCTTTTCAGATGTTCCTCGTATATTTTACATACGCCTTCCATGCAGTCATTGACGCTCTCGTAGTCAGAGTACGTCCTAGTTTCAGGCCTAGGCCCTGGTTGCACCAACAAAATCGTGTGGGACTGCAAAAAGTAACCTAGATTTACCCGCCATTTTTATTACAAAAATACAGCGGAAATATAACTTTACTTACCATTTTCGGTGGACAAAATATGAGTGCTGAACTTTTAGGTGCTTAATAAGAACTATTTCACTTTATATATGTTTTTAACGCTGTTTTTCCAGAAAATTACAAGCGGCCCTACCGAAGCTTGCCGTCCGTTCTGAAACAATGTGTGGAACAGATAATAAATTAAGATAGGTTGCGTGGAAGCGTGGGAATTATTTTCTTTGTATTTTATTTCATAGATTTAGACAATTAAATGACTCTAAATAGATTTCATTTTATATTTGTTATACTATTTGATATTAAATTTAACTGGCAAACAGTAATATTTGCAATTTTTCGATCACTAATGTCTGAGAAATATTGGTTTCTGAACGTTTCTTCGCTTACGATCCATTCTATGCATCTTCTTTCAATGAACCGTGGCAAACTATAGTATGTATAAAAGTTTTTGAATTTCCCAAGGGCTGAATGCTTTTATGCAATTTATTCTAAACTGATTAATTTAGGTTAAAAAATGCTTTCTTCGAAATTACATATATATTTCCGAGAAACACGAAACTGTAGAAACTGTGACCGAAATGGAACGTAAAATGATCTAACTTTTATCTGTCAGATTTGGGACGTAAATAGAAATGATTTTTATTAAATTCGCGCTAAAAAATGTTTAAAAATACAGTGAATCTAATCATCTTTTCTGCACATGTTACATAAATTCTTTCATTGCTTAGAACTATTCTGTTATAATTAGAAACTCATATAAAACTTAACTTTGAAAACACAATGAGTGACCCCGCCGAAAACTTCGAGAGTATTTTCAAGAAAAGCGATGAAAAAAAGCCTAAAAGTCTTTACAGTGATAATAAACAACAAAATCAGATTAATTTAAAGCCACAAGATGTGATCTCCAGTGTTTTTAAGCAGCTCAAAGCTATTCAAAGTGCTGATTCTGTGAACAATAAAAAAAGTGTAATTAAGGACTTGCAAAAGTTTAAGAAATCTAATTTCTTGAGTGTAAATAACTTACCGGTTTATGAAGAGGTACGTTTTTAATATTATCATGACTTTTCTGGCAGTATTATAAAACGGTTAGAGTTTTCCAAAAAATATTGAGGTTGGTTTGGTCAAACAATATGGAGATGTTGAATGATGATGATGTTATTGAGTATTTAGAATATTTATTTATGTTATGTTTATTTGCATTTATGTGTGCTGGACAGCAAACTGAACATGAAAGAAGCAGATCCATTTGTCCATACATTACACATTCTCTTCATCTTCATTCACCTCAATACCAGCCTCTTTTAATGTTAAACCTCAATCTTGTTATTTAAAATAATTTGTATTAAATATGATTTACTAAGCTCGAAGTAAAATAAACAATTAAAAACATGATGTACCAAACACTTTCTTATAAGATTTTTATTTTTTATTTAGTGTGTTGTTACAAATTTTACTAAATATTTTCTTTTTACCCTTTTTTCTCTACTGCAAACTTATCCAAAAATAATAAAATGAATTTAATAGTTTAAATTTATCTGTTTGCCATCATTAGTTTCATCAGTATCGGTTTGTCCTTTCAAATTATATGACTATGCAATTACTAATTCCAGGCACCAAAACCATCAACAAAGTTCGACACCCAATGTGTGTCGGACACACAATTAATAAACTTAATTGAAGACGCAGAAATTCTTGACGGCCACCGTGGCATGACACAGGAATTTGAAACTACCTTCTGTCATTACACTGAGAAAGATAACTTTGTTGATAAAGACAGTATTGACAAAGGTAAAGATACTGAAGAAGAAAATAAAGGTAAAGTTAATGATAATATGGCAGAAGAAACAGGAATTGATAATAAAGAAAATAATGAAGAAATAGATGTGGATCTCAGTGTTATATCTCCGATAATGTGTAGTAACAATGTACTAGACATCAATTCACAAACAGACACACAAAATAATAACATAAAATATATTGAACATGAAGAATTTATTCCCAAATTAGATGATATCATAGAAACTGATATTGACAAGTCTATAGAAAGACCTCTAAGTCCGATAATATTTCACAAAAATATAAAATTAAAGTCAAAAACACCATCTCCTTTAGTTTTCTCCTTAGACAAGTTTGAACAATTTGAGAAAATTGCTGTACCAATACTTGAAAGTGATAATGATTTAAGTACAGTTAAACATGTGATTAATTCTCAGATTATGAATAAAGAACTGCATATACAAATTGATGAAAATAAACAGACAGATGAAAGAATTTTCAGTCCTGTGGTTGAGAGCAAAGATTTTGAAGAACACAATGATAAAACTGAATTTAAAACTCACACAATTAAGCGTCTAGATTCAGACACTGATTTAGAATTTATACAACTAGACAAAGCGACATCAGATGACTTAATAAAGAAAGTAATGAATGAGGATTTTGAAAAATTAAGCACTAAAGAGAGTGAAATTTTGAAAGATGAGATTCTATTCAGCAGCGATGAGGAAGATAATTATGTGCTCAAAAGCTACCAGGATCTACCATTTACTTGTGCTTTAGAAACTTCTTTTTATAACCAATCTGATGTACTAGATAAGACTATGTATGTAGGTTTTCAGACAGCTAGTAATAAGTCTATACAAGTCTTCACCGAATCTTTTAGTCATGCGAAAAGCATATTGAGTGATGAAATCACAGTCACAGATTTGGTTAATAATTGCGACAGAGAAAAGAATAAAGAACTAGTTGATATAGATGATGAAGCTAAAATGGACCTTGATGGTGAAGAAAAAGAGTTCAATTTAGGACAGACAGAAACAAAACCAAGTAACAATATTAAAGCTACCGAAGATGAAGAACAAAATAGTAAGAAATTTGAAGGTTTCATGACTGCTAGCAATAAAGAAATAAGATTATCTCAGAAAGCATTAGCTAGGTGTAAGAAAGTGTTTCAAGATATTGATTTGAATGATGATTTTGATGAAGAATATTTAGAAGAAGAAATTGCAAAAGATAAAGACAAAATTAATGTAGTGAATAATTCTCCAAGTAGAGAAATAAGTAAAACTACTGAAGAAGACATACAAAACATTGATGATGTAATTATTCAAGAATTTGAAAATATAGAAATGTCTTTAAAAGAGGATAAAGAGCCTGATAAAAATATGACTAATATTGGATTTAAAACTGCAAGCAATAAATATATTAAAATATCGGATACTGCTTTATCAAAGATTAAAGATATATTTAAAGACATCGATTTTGAAGAAGATTTGAATGAAGATATTACAGAAATAAAATATTTGAAAACTAAAGAAGACCAAGAGCTAAGTAACAGTTTAGTTAATAAAAACTTTGTAGGATTTAAAACAGCTAGTAACAAGAATATAAACATTTCCAAAGAAGCACTAACTAAAACTAAATCCATATTTGACAATATTGATACTGTGAATTTTCCAAATAAGGCAAATCAAAGATTGGAAAAAGAAAATCAAATTGCCCATGACTATGAACAACCTTCTACTAGTAAAGCAGTGTTTGTAGGTTTTAAAACTGCCAATAATAAGAATATAAAGATTTCAGACCAAGCTTTAGCTAAAACTAAGAATATTTTCAAAGACTTAGATACTGTAGAACTTCCGAAGAAGATTAAAAAGGATACACAAGATAACACAAACGAAAACAATACTATAATTGAACATAAAAATAATAAAACTGGTGTCGTAGATAATAATATTCGAAATAATGATAATCCTATTGATGCAATAGATGATAATGATAATCTATTTGATGGAATTCATTCACAAGAATTTCAAGAACCTATGGAAATTGACACATTTGCTCCCAACAAAGACAGCAGTGACTTAAATGAAGGTTATGCTGATTTGAATGGACCATCTACAAGTAAATGTAATTTTGTAGGTTTCAAAACAGCCAATAATAAGAATATTGAAATATCTGCAGCTGCTTTGTTAAAAACTAAAAATATTTTCAAAGATATAGATGCTGAAGATTTTAAGTTTCCTGATAAAAGTAAAGGCACAGATAAAAAGATGACCAGTGAAGCTGATAAAGAAGACACAGCACATACTAATGTTGAACTTAATTTTGGAGGTTTTAAAACAGCAAGTAACAAATCAATTAAAATATCAGATACTGCTTTAGCTAAAACTAAGAATATATTTCAAGATCTTGACTCTGATGATTTTAAATTTCCTCCCAAGAAAAATATATCTGAAAGAACCATGGAATGTGACAAAATAGATGTAGATGAAAATAAATATTTTAATAAGCCTTCAACAAGTACTTTTGTTGGTTTTAAGACAGCAAATAATAGAAAAATTGCAATATCTAAAGAAGCTATAGCTAAAACAAAGAATATCTTTAATGATATTGATGAAGTTAAGTTTCCTGAAAAACCAGACAAAGATTCAAGAACAGTTAAACCAATAGAAAATAATAAAACAAATGAATTTGAAGATTTTAATAAACCAAGTACAAGTAAAGCAGCTTTCACAGGCTTTAAGACAGCAAACAATAAAAATATAGCCATTTCTGAAGAATCCTTAGCTAAAACAAGAAATATATTCCAAGATATTGATGGAACAGATATTAATATTCCTGAAGGAGATAAGAAAAATGTAATTATAGCAAAAGAAGATGTAAATATTGAGTTGAATAAGCCTTCTACAAGTAAAGCAAGTTTCGTAGGCTTCAAAACGGCTAATAATAGAAATATTAATATATCTAAACAAGCCTTAGAGAAGACTAAAAATATATTCAAAGATATAGACACTAATGATTATGGGTTTCCTAAAGATATCGGTGAAAAAACATTCAATGAAGATAAAAGTGCATATCCGGAACTTGAAGAGACTCCTTCGTTAACTAACAAAGGTTTTGTAGGTTTTAAAACTGCGAATAACAAAGTGATAAACATTTCTGATACAGCTTTACATAAAACTAAAGACATATTTAAAGATTTAGGTTCATCTGATTTACCAACTACAAAAAAGGTAAAAAAAGATTATCCAAATATTGAAATAGACGGTATAATAAAAACTAGCAAAGATAAAGATGATGACAATACTAAATTTAATATTCTTGAAACAAATATACCAAAATTTCAAGGATTTCAGACAGCTAGTAACAAGCAAGTCAAAATTTCAACTGAAGCTTTGATTAAAAGTAGAAGGATCTTTCAAGATATTGATACTAATGAAGAATTTAACAGCAAAGAAAATAACACAAATTTTGACTTACAAAAAGATACTTTTAATGCTAACATAGAAAAAAATGATGATAAATTAGATATAAATAGAAATTCAAGTCCAATATTCAAAGGATTTCAAACAGGCAATAAGAAACCTGTAAAAATATCTAAAGAAGCATTAGCTAAAAGTAGAAAGCTTTTTGAAAATTTAAACACTGATGATGATATCGAACCTCCTTTTCATGGATTTCCATCGACAAGTAATAAAGAAGTAGATTCTTTAAAAGATTTGATTGAAGCTACAACCTCTTTGGAATGTAATAAAAAAACAAATATAAATTTTAAAAGTTTCCAAACTGCCAGTAATAAAGAAGTTGCCATATCTACAGAAGCTTTGGCTAAATCTAGAAAAGTATTTCAAGATTTTGATAATAACGACTTAAATAATGAAGCTAGTACAACAAATATTAAATTTGGTTTCAAAACCGGTACAAATCGTGATATTAAAGTTTCTGATGAAGCTTTGGTTAGAAGTAAAAGATTATTCTCTGATATAGATGACGTTAAAGATAAGCTTAAAAATAAAGATATAAATGATATAAATATATCAGATATCATAAACACACAGGTACTCAATAACTTTGATGAAAGTCTGCATACAGAAGATTTTTTAGAAAATCAAGTAAAATCCAAAAGATCTGGAAGTCCAATACTGTCTTGCCCAAGAGCGAAGAGAAGGAAAAAATTTGAAATACCTTATTCACAGAAGGTGAAAGAACCTGAAGTTATTAAAGTCCCATCTCAAGTGAAAGATGTAAATAAGATTATATTTACGAAAGATTATAAGAAAAACAAGGTATTAAAACTAAAAAATTTAGCTAAATTTACAGATAATGAACACAAAATCGATACTTACCTATTCGATTTTTCATTCGAGAATCTACTCGATTTCAAGTTCGATAAAAATCGAAACGATATTACCAACGATGTTATGTCTATAGAAAAATTAAAAGAATTATTTCAAAATTCGGTTAATGAAAAATTAATACCTAAAGGCTGGCTAGACAATCATATAAAATTAATATTGTGGAAGTTAATATCTTATGAAGTGAAATTTGGAATTTCTGGAGTATGTAACGCAAGGAACGTCATAGATCAATTAAAGTATAGATATGACAAAGAGTTGTATGACGCTCAGAGGTCGGCGCTTAGAAAGATATTTGAAAAAGACGATGTCCCTTCTAAAACTTTGGTGTTGTGTGTCGCTGGGATTTATGAAAATGGCGTCAGTGTTACCAGGTATGTTTTATTATTTTTTAAATGGTCGTTATCTGTACATGTAAAAATCAAAGTCCTGACTCATTCACTGACTCATCAACGCAGGGCCCAAACCCGTGAACCTATAAAGCTGAAATTTTGTACAGAGGTTCATCTTAAGACTCTCACGCGAGATAAGACAGGATTACCCGAAACTCCCTCGGGAACGGGAAAAAATAGGATTTTAAGTTTAACGCTGGCGAATCCGCTGGCAGAAGCTGGTTTCAGTATAAGTCTGTTTCAATCTGTCTGGTGCAACTTAGTTCTTAAAATGGGCCTACCTATCTATACTTATACATATAGCAATATTCTAGTGTTTTTGGTCCTGCTTGTGATCTCCCTCCGGTGGTGTCGGATTGCCGTCCCATCGCGCTATGAGAGTGAGGGAATAGGGAGTGCTCCTGTGTCACAGCTAATGTGCAGCCACTATAATGTCTGCGCAGCTGGCTGATCTCCTTATATGAGAACAACCGCCGTGGCTGATAATCGTCTAGGACACCATTATTATTATTACTAAGGATAATAGCCATACATTTTTGTATTCACAAATCCACCACTTTAGCAAGAATTTATATTTTACCCTTCTGCGCCAAGAGAGTTTCAATTTTCTATTTCTTTTTTCAGTCCCACCACAAACAACATAGAACTTCTACTATCAGACGGCTGGTATTGCATCTTTGCGACCATAGACAAAATGTTGGCCCAACTAGTTTGCCAACATAAAATTGTAGTTGGCACCAAGCTTATGACCAATGGGGCGGAATTGGTGAACTGTGAGCAGGGGATTTCTCCTTGGGAGGTGAGTATTACAATTATTCTTTAACCGAAATATTTAAGAACTGAACCTTATCATGTGCCTAGCCTTTTCCCAACTATGTTGGGGTTTCCAGTCTAACTGGCAGGTGAAATCAGTGTGTCACAGGGACCGACTGCCTATCTGACCTCTTCAATTCCCTTGGGAAGACTGGTTGTCAGACTTTCTGGCTTCTGACTGCCACCAATTTCAAGTGTCTTCTGATATACAGAGGAACTTGTTATTACAAGATCACCCATCCATGGAATGACCGCGCCAGGCATTGCTTAACTTTATGATGGATCGACCTGGTCAAAGGCACCGAGGTAGCCAAAATTTTGGTGGATGACTGTCATAAAGATAGACATGGAAAGTTGCGAACTCGAAGAAGAAGATGCCCAGGACAGAGCGAAGTGGAAGAAGCGGATACGAAAAGCAGACCCCGTCAAAACATAGGATAAACGCTAGGAAGAAGGCCTAAGTTGAGGAGATCAGATAGGCAGTCGCTCCATGTGGCACACTGGTACTCAGCTGCATTCGGTTAGACTGGAAGCCGACCCCAACAGAGTTGGCAAAAGGCTAGGCTCTAAATATTTATATCTAGGCAAGATTGAAATCCCAAGAAACACCCCTTTTAAAATATCTATTCCTATCTTTTAGGACACATCTTTAGTTCGACTAAAAATATTCGGCAATTCCACCCGGCGCGCTCGCTGGGACGCGCGCCTCGGTTACCATGGCAACGGCGCCATGTTGTCGCAGCTGTCATCTGTCAGAGTGGATGGCGGGAAAGTGGGGAGGGTCAGGGTTTTAGTCACTCGAGTCTATCCTGCTTTGTATGTTGAGAAGTTTGACGATGGGAGTACTGGTAAGTTCATATTTTATATACAACTGTGTTTTCTTTTATAGATTTTTAGGTTTCCAGACCCAAAGGGAAAAAATGGCACCCCATTCTGTCCGTCTGTCTGTCTGTTTGTCTCCAGTCTATATCTTAGTTGCCGTAATAGCTAGAAATTTTCACAGATGATGTATTATTGTTGCCGCTTTATCAGAAATATATAAATTTTTAATAAGATAAATCGATTCCCACTTGACCGGTTTTTGACAGATTTTTTGTTTATTCATATCCATACCAATATAATACTAATAATTTAATTAATTAATTAGCGTTTAATTAATTTAATGAATGCGCTAATCTCAATATTAGATAGCCCATTTATCGAGTACCTATTTATTTTGATGTTTAATTATTATCTTGTCTCATATTTTTTCAGTGACCAGATCAGAAAGATTGGAACACCTCCATCAGATGAAGAGTGAGGCTGAAAGGCAAGCTGTCATGGAGAAGATTTATGAAGAAGTGGAGAAGGAATTTGCTGACCAGGTAAGCTAAAGTTCATCTCAGTTCTTCCGTGTTTCCGAAGGCACATTAATGGTGGGTCCCGACTGTCATTTGAACATCTTTGGCAGTCCCTACGGGTAGTTAGAAGCTAGAAAGTATGACAGGGTTGCCCAGGTAACTGGGTTGTGGAGGTCAGACAGGCAGTCGCTCCATGTAAAACACTTGTTCTCAGCTGCATCCGGTTAGGCTGGAAGCCAACCCCAACATAGTTGGGAAAACGCTAGGCAGACAATGACACTGAAAGTATCTGACATGTGAATAAATGCTGACCAAATAATAGAATTGCTTAAAAATAAATAATTTAAATAAATACTTACTTCATTCCAGGAGTCTCAAGATTCGGAAGGTTACTCGGAGTTGAACAACAAAAGGCCGTGTTTAGACAGCGGGTCACAAATCGCTAAGTTGATGAAGACTAGCAAGGATCCTAGTGAATTTAGGGTGAGTATAGACATAATTTACTTTAATCCAACTTCTCAAATAACAATTAATTATTTGTTCCAATTTGGGCTATCTAAGGTATAAAATCTGTCAAATTTTACCAATACAACATTAACCTTCTACTATTGTGATAAGGTTGGAAATCTATTGAAGAGATTTGACAGAATGTGGTAACACCCCCGTGCCTGGGAGGGCACGTAAAGCCGGTGTCCTCGATTGTTACTCAGTAGCAGTCGTAGTTACAATTCCACGTCAGAGCCCGTCAGGCGGATTTGAGAAAACTCTGACACTAGAGCTTGTTAGGTGATTAAACCTGCAGCGAGTGAGATAAGAAGAAGAAGAATACCTTTTTTCAAAACTAGAGACCATGTTTCTTTAAAAAAACTGGTCTGATAATAAGACTTATACATATTTTTTTCTTTCAGGCCAGTCTAACGTCAAGTCAATCCAGGCTCCTAGAAGCCCATAACTGCAAGAAGCGAGAGGATCTCTTACAGAACATTCAGCAGAAGATTAGAGATAAAATAGAGAAGACAGGAGTTGGTGGGAGTAGGAATGTGGTAAATCTACTGAAAATTAGAGTAGCTGGAGTGCAGGAGAGGAATGGTGTGGAAGTTGCTAAAGGTACGAATATTTTATATGTATGACACGTGTCCTGAGGGGCTTAGTTCCTGTAAGCAGATAAAATGTAACCTATGTATGTATATTAATCGGATCGGTAGTTTTGGACTTTAAGGAACAAACAAACAAAACAAAATCCTCTATATGATGGCATCCTAGCCGATAGTCGGCCACGGCGGATGTTCTCATATATAAGGAGATCAGCCAGCTGCGCAGGACATATTATAGTGCACAAAAACAGGTGCACTCCCTATTCCCGACACGACTGGAGAGAGAACAGGCAAATTATTGTCGGTGTAGTTATCATGTCTGGGCCAACGCCTCAAATCATGTACAGACGCCAGCAGGTCAACCGAATCTATCTTTACTTACTTCTTTTTGAAAATCTATTGAATATTTTTTTATAGATTAAGTTAGGTTGATGTGTAGTCTGTACAAGATATATTTTTCAGGCATGATGTCAATATGGAAGCCGGCGGATGCAGTTCTGGATATTATCAAAGAGGGCGCTTGGATCGATGTCTTAAATGTAGTTCCGACAGCTGTCAGGTAAATATTATGCTTAATTATTACCCGATTGTGTCAGAAGAACAGTTATGCTTTTTATTCTTCGTACTTGAAAAATCTTCTTCTAAATAAATAAAACTCAAAGGTGACTGACTGACAGTGATATCAACGCACAGCCCAAACCACTGGAGTAATCGGGGTGAAATTTGGCATGCAGGTAGATGTTATGACGTACGAAGAATTTCCCGAAATTCAACCGGGAACGGGCAAAAATGGGATTTTAAGTTTTGCGCGGGTCAAGCCGTTGGCAGAAGTTGTTCTTTCATAAGTTCTTATAAGGCGTACATGGCAAAATGGCAGAACGTATTTAGATGAAATTTGGGAAGGATATAGTAGGGACACTGGAGTTTGATTTGTCTTCAAGTATAAGCACGAAGAAGCCTGTCCTTCATACTACAGTGAATATCCAAATTTTTACCGACTTCTTGCAATATAAAATAATTTATTTGGTTCAGTCAAAATAATATTTCTTGTATTATTTCCAGATACTCCGAAATCCAAATCTCAGCGGGCAGACAATCAGTTTTCATCAAATCAAAATACAAGCAACCAGAAAACTTCAAACCCTACACAAACCTACTAAAACGCAACTGTTTCA
>NWSH02000046.1:30788-51607 GCA_002382865.2 Heliothis virescens | reverse complement strand
GGGCAAAAATGGGATTTTAAGTTTTGCGCGGGTCAAGCCGTTGGCAGAAGTTGTTCTTTCATAAGTTCTTATAAGGCGTACATGGCAAAATGGCAGAACGTATTTAGATGAAATTTGGGAAGGATATAGTAGGGACACTGGAGTTTGATTTGTCTTCAAGTATAAGCACGAAGAAGCCTGTCCTTCATACTACAGTGAATATCCAAATTTTTACCGACTTCTTGCAATATAAAATAATTTATTTGGTTCAGTCAAAATAATATTTCTTGTATTATTTCCAGATACTCCGAAATCCAAATCTCAGCGGGCAGACAATCAGTTTTCATCAAATCAAAATACAAGCAACCAGAAAACTTCAAACCCTACACAAACCTACTAAAACGCAACTGTTTCATCATAAAAGACTTAGCAAAAAACAATACAATAGCGACCGATTTCAACGAAATCGATACCGTAGGTTTCATATTTTTAATCGATCCTTCTAACCGAGATTTCGATTCTAACAAACAGCCATTTCAGAATATATTTCTAGCTGATACTGAGAAGAATATTATATGTATTAATTTTTGGGGAGGACTCAAAAAGTTTGGTTACGAAAATGTTCTAGATACTGGCCAGATAGTGTCATGTTTTAATTTGCAAAAGCGAGCTGGCAACACTAGGAAAAGTATACCACAGTATAGAGTGACGGAATTTACATATTTTACTAAAACTCCAAAGAATGAAAATGCTAAGGTTTTGTTAGATGATTTGAGTAAAAAGTTTTTGTCTTTAGACAGAAGAAAATTTATTGAAGATTGCGTGGTATTGAAAAATAATTTTGCAGTTTTAAAAGGGAATAATGAAAATATATCTCCGTATAGAATAAATAATGCTGATTTTAATATTTCTAAGGATAAAATGTTTATAGATTCTCCTTTAGCTCGACCTAGTAATATAGACTCGAATTTCAACCTTACTGGCTTAGACTTTGAGTCGACATTCAAACAAACTGATTCGCAAAATTTATCTGAAGAAGTTTTACTTAGGAAGAGAAAAGTCAATGAAAAAATTGCTAGATTAAAGATGTATGGAGAACCTCCGCCCTTATCAACTATTCATATTATAAATAAATCGAAAAACGCTTCGAATTCATACAAAAGTCCTCTAAATACAAATAACAATATTTCTAAAATCGTAACTCCGAAAAACAATCCAAATCTGTCAAACTCAAAATCTGACAGTTGATACAACTGTCAGATTTTGAGTTTGACAGATTTGTGTGTTGCCAGCGTAACAGAAACTCCCGAAAAAGGGGGAAATTTAAACGAGTCTGCATCAAGGAATCCGTTGTTGAATAGAACTTATGTAAAAAGTGTTAATCCAGTTAAAATAAATTTTGATACGAGAGATAATAATGATAGCAATGTTGATCATTTTGCTGAAGAATTTGATGGCAGTCCGCCTTTGAGTTTGGATTAAAATAAGTTACAAAAGTTCAGATTTAATACTTCAGGTCATTTCTTTGAAGTGGTCTCTAACGTAATTTCTTATAAAATGTCTAACAAAATATGTAAAAGTTAGCCACCTATCTTAAACCTGCTGTGGTGAATAAGACGGTGCTTAGATAGAAAATATAGTTGCGCAATATTCCAATAAAATTATTGTTCAATATACACTATAACTCTTAAACTTGAGAAAAGGCTAGGTAGATGATCGTCATGTTACGCAATTATATTGTGGGTGTAGCACCGCTTAAAGTATAGCTTCGTGATTCTCTCATAGTAAATGTCAATTCTTCAAAGGTTTTTTGGAAATATATTAAGTTAATGTGATTGATTAGTTTTAAGGTTTAATATTTGCTAAAAGTTAATGTTAAAAACTATAATATTACTCATAGTTACTTGTACAGACAACAGCAGGTCAACCTACTCGAATCTGTCAGATGCCAATCGAATATTAACCTTCCATTATTGTGATAAGGTTGAAAATCTATTGAAGAAATTTGACTTATTGCGGTAAGTTGATGTGCTGCTGTCGTTGTGTAATTTTGTTATTTTTTCGAATTGTGATAATAATGATAGATTACTATTTTTGATAAAATACTATTATTTGTTGTAAATATGTAAATTGTTGATTAAAACTTTTTATGATTATAAACCATCTTGTTTTTTTCCAATATTCATAAAAACTAATACAAAATCTACAGTAATTAAACTTGTAGTAAAATCGCATTATTGAAAAAAAACTGATTTCTCTCTCATAAATACTTAGGACTGGACAAAACTAGAAACATTAATTTGCATTGGACACGAAAATCCTGACAACTCGTTCTTTGGTCTGGCAACCCTTTATACAACAGCTGTCAGTTCAAGGTGACCTTCAAAGCGAGCGAGTTTGACGTTTTGTAACCTACAAAAAATATTTTCATTTGAATTCCCTACCCGCGCAGACATGCACTATGCGGTAATATCATCGTAAATAACTTCGACAATCAAGGAATTGTGTAAAAGTATCATAAAAACAAGTTTTCAGTGTGATTTTATGTGATAAAAGTGCTTAGACCAGCTTCCGGCGTTCACACCAACTTTTTTTTAAATCCGTAAGTATTTATTACTTTTTTATTTTCTAAGACACGTCGTTTCATACGGCCGATCGGCGTGGTTAAAAATAGTTCTTTTTATAACATCGCATTTGTCGTAAACACACGGAAGGCGAATAAATTAGTCTCGTTATTTAAAATTCGCATTCAATAAAATTATGAAGTCGAGATAAGTTTTATAAACCTGATTTTATTATTGAAATTGATATCGCGAATTAATTTTGGACGTAGATAAGACTCTACGGAATAATGCCAATGCTCTTGTAATAAAATTAAAACGTGAAGAGTAATTAAGTATCTATGAAAAAAAAAATTGTTTACATTTTTATGTAAAACAATTGAACAATAAAATTGAATTTCAAAAGCTTTTCATTATTTTAAACACTTTGCAAATAAACTAGTGACTTATACATTATTCAATTTCCAAAATTACACTTCTTATGACTTTGGTTAAAATATACATATAAAGTTTTAATTTAAAAATAGCTACCGCTAGCAGTTTTATGTATATACCATGTGTAATACTCCACGCACCCAGATAAATAGTAGCTTATAGCCTTCCTCAATAATTGGGCTATCTATATATTGAAATAATTTTAAATTGGTCCCAAAGTTCCTGGGATTAGAGTATTCAAACAAAATTTTTTTATCTTTATAATATTAGATTTGCAAAATGGGTAATTAACATACATCTGATTAGCAATTAAATTACTTGGTTATCAGACACTGCTTGGTGATCCTACACAATTTATTACTCAAATATTTTAAATTCTGAAAGTACCAACAACAGCACATCAAGTTACAAGCTCTCGAATTTCTCTAATTGATTTTCAATCATATCACAATAGTGGCAGGTTAATGTCTGTACAATAGCTATTTTGTATTGCTTAAAATGGTAGGTAAATATATGATATTCAAATGTTTGGACTTTTCACATTATTGATGAATATAATTGTCCCAAAACAATAGAATTAGTCATGACAATAAATAATATGTTGTATTAACAATTAAATTCATCAATAACATAAAAACCTTGTGGGATTTTCTATGGGACAAATTGATTTAGATGAGAGGAAGAAAATATATCATGGCAATCATATACTTAAAACTAGCTTCGGCCAGCGGTTTCACCCACTCTCCCGTGGGAACTACTGCGCCCACCCGGATAAAAGAGGCTTATAACCTTCCTCGATAAATGGGCTATGTTTTCATCTATACTAATATTATAAAGCTGAAGAGTTTGTTTGTTTGAACGCGCTAATCTCAGGAACTACTGGTCCGATTCGAAAAATTATTTTAGTGTTAGATAGCCCATTTATCGAGGAAGGGTATAGGCTACTTTTTATCCGGGTGCGCCGGGTAGTTCCCACGGGATGAGGGTGAAATCGCTGGCAGAAGCTAGTATGATATATAAGCTACATTACTGTCAAGTTTCATCAAAACCCCCAGTATTTTTTGCGTGGAAGAGTAAAAAATATACATCCTCAAGTAGTATACTTACTTACGGCCAGTTTCACAGGTCTCAGACAGAGTTCTAGATAGCTACCTGACAGATAATGCCATAGAAATCTAATCAAAATTAACATCATCTCTTTGACACTAAATGTCAGATTGCTATTTAGTACAGACGACAGCAGGTCAACGTATACGAATCTGTCAAATTTTACCAATCAAACACTTACCTACCCCCATTGTGATAAGGTTGAAAATCCATTGCAGAAATTTGACAGGTTGTGGTACTTAATCTGAAACCTATTAAACTGGCAGTTAGCATCCCAAATTGACCCACAATCAGTTGCTATCCGTGTTCTAATCGAACTCTGCTAACCCCGGGTAGGAAAGGCCTTGGAACTTGAAGATATGCTAACAATAACAAACTCGTTGTCCACACGCTAAATATTGCTCATGTGTGCGTGATGAAGGAATGCTAAACATTTTTACTACGTACGTGTTTTGGAAGGCAAATGGATTTTTGAAATATCAACGGTAAATTCTAAAAAAGCGGCCAAGTGCGAGTTGGAGTATCTGATGCCTACAAATAGCCAAAATACAAAAAAATTTCGCCAGCAAAAAATAACTTTGTTTTTCATACGATGAATTCATATGAATAACAAAGTAATGATTTGCAGTTTCACACGTTTATTGTATAGAGACCCCCTAATATATATTTTTTTAAATTGGAAAAACATCATTTGTGAAAATTTCAGCTTTCTATGATTTATAGCCTGGAGACAGACAGACTACGGAGTCTTAGTAATTGGGTCCCGTTTTACCCTTTGGGTACGGAACCTTAATAAACGATAATTTATGCGGGCTAGGCTCCAAATTAGCATTTTTGGATTTTCTTTACAAGTTTTCTGGCTTCCCAAATGTCTATAACCACGATAAACGTCTTGAGGAAACCTGGACTTTAAAAGCTTTGAAATCGCCAATCCTCCTTGGTTCCTAATCATTATGATTAAGGTTCATTCCTTCTCTTATGATATGGGGCCGCAGCCCAGCATTGGGACAATAAAAAGGCTGATGATGCTTCCTAATTCTTTACTTACTGCTTTTAGGATTCCAAATGGCATCCTTCCTAAGATAGTTACTGAGTTTTGATGTACACATTTTCGTAGAGTGCCATGTCTTCACTATCGGTTTGTGCCTAATAAAAAAAAACCCAGCCTTCTCCAAACGTATTTACTATATCGTAATTCCGTCGATCTTAGTCTAGCCAGAAGTTTTTAATAACTTAAGTTTACAACTCCTGCAAAAACACACACTTTAATATTCAAACTTATCTATGTGTGCGTCTGTCAAAATAAACACGACGATTAAACATGTATGCGTGTACGTATTGACAATACACACACATCCATACCCTGATCTCCATAGTGTGTTCAATATGTTGACATTTCCAGCACACATAGATACCATGATCTGTCTAGACTTTACACAACAATGTTGGGGTCGGCTTCCAGTCTAACTGGATGCAGCTGAGTACCAGTGTGCCACATGGAGCGACTGTCTGTCTGACCTCCTCAACCCAGTTACCCCGATGCCCCTTAGTAAGACTGGTTGTCAGACTTTCTGGCTTCCAACCGACTGCCAAAGAAGTCTTAAAAAGATAAAAAGTCATTTATTCGAAGTAGGCTGAAAATCAGCACTTTTGAAGGTCAATTTTACAAAAGACAGTTCCCAAAACGCCCGCCCTTCAGCACTTCCTGGGTATGTGTTTTTGCTGAGAAGAAGAAATGGTGGAACAAACTCCCCAGCTACACCAGTCTGTTCAAATGACAGCCGGGACCCACCAATTTATCGTGGCTCCTTACATGGAAGAACCCGTCATGACAAAAATGGTCAACGGACCGACCGCCCAAGCGTTGCTTAACCTTATGATCCGCGACTTTCATTTATGTTGGATTTCTATAATCTATCTACCTATCTGTGGATTTCTATAATGTCATGTAAAATATGACAATTTTCAATCTCTAATCGGAAAACAATGGATATAGGTAAGTTATTGAAATCGGCCATTAACCACGAGCTCTTCACACACACATAGATACCCCAATGACATTACGAGTCATGTGTGTGCGTGATAAGACGCGTGGAAGATGATTATCAACCAAATATATTCGTGTTTGAGTAGTGACATGCTTGATTCATGTTTTAATTTTAATATTAATATGATAGGCAGATGATTTGGGAGTGAAAGATAATGTGATACCTAAAAATGGACAGCTGATAATTTGCCTGTTCACTGAGAGATAAACTCAAACTCTAAATATAGGCCTATAAAAGCTCTTTCAAACCGTCAGCCATTTGCGCGGTTCCAAGGAGTGGGTCTCATGGAGAAGAAACTCCATGGACACATTGGACACTCTTCAAAAAAGCAAATGCTTATAACAGTTTTCTTACAGTACAAGTTATACCTCATAATTTCCTAAAATATATGCTATTATGCTTTTTAGTAGTTTAGTATATAGTTATAGAGAGTTTAGTAGTATCACAGATTAGATTTAGCAAAAAAGCATCTATAGGTTTCATTTCCCAAGAAACGATGGATAGATTGTGTGACAGTCGATATGGCTAGCAAGAATGTTACTTGTGAAATAATGGCAGATAGAAGAGTATCGAAGAAGAAAACATGCTGCGCCGACCACAAATAAAACTTGGATAAGGGCAGGAGGATGCTGATGCGTTTCGGGTGGCTCATCGACCTTCCGTCTCCTAAGAGACAACAAGCCGGTGTCGGCGGCGCGCGTTGTTCCACGCGCTCCTCATAGAGAGTCAGCAAACTCCAGCGGGGCCCATCACGGCCAGAGCCTGTCGGGCTGCGGGATTGTTCGAAAGATTTACCTTGTCCCCGGCACACAAGGAGCTCCACTGTGGGAAGAAGGAACACTGTGGGTTTTAGTCAGTAAAAGTCTGACTGTCTCACGCTGCACCCATAGTGGGAGGGGTCATCTGATGATTTACCATTAAAAAAAAACAGGATTCAAGTTCTGTTCAATAAAAAATTATAGAAATTATTCCTGCAAGCCTGAAATATTTTTCGCTTGTCAAATGAACGCGAACCCGACAACACAGTTTATCTAATACATTGACCGAGTAATCGTGAACTTGAGTTATTTGTGTTACAACAACAGATAAGATTTGTAATAATATTTATCTAATACTGAAACTACGTAATATTTATGTGTACTAATGGTGTTTTCACTTATTAATTGGAATAAAAACAGACGGTGGAAGGTACCTAGATACCCACCTACTTATCATTATAATTAGCTTCTGCCAGCGGTTTTAAAATATAAAGTAGCCTATAGCCTTCCTCGATAAATGGGCTATCTAACACTGAAATAATTTTTCAAATCGGTCTAGTAGTTCTCGTCTTCTTCTTATCGAGTGAGCGTCAGGTGTAATCACCTGACAAGACCTAGTGTCAGACTAGAGTAGCATTTGAGGATGCAGGCTTTCCGCCCCAGGCACGGGGGTGTATGTAACACCGCCAATCGAACTCGAGACCCCTGGCACGGCGACCAACGAGTAATTCTCGTGATAGGTGCGTTCAAGAACGGCTTTAACAATTGCTACTCTTGCTTTTTGGCACTATAAGTAGGTGAAAATTACAAAAAATGAAAATGAAGAATAAACATTACTGGTTTGATATCATCAGATAGAGAAGTAGAGAAGATTCAGAAATGATATGCCACTTCTAACAAGGAATAAAAAAAGCAAAAAAAATGGAATAAGAGCAGAGATGTTGAAATGACCTATGCATGCTTTTCTCTGTGGTCAAAGCACCAGTCTTTCTAATACGAGTTTGAGAGTTCGACTCCATATCAGGCAAATACAAATGAAACCTTTTTAAGTTTATGTACTTTTTAAGTATAACTTGGACACCATTGACTGAGAAAACGTGAAGAAAAGATCTCGAAGAAACCCTACTTTAAAGTTTGAAATCGCCGATCCACCTTGAGCGCACTTGGTCATTAACGCTCATACTTTTTCCGTGTAAGAAGAGGCCGCAGCCCTGCAGTGGGACATTGAAAAGGCTATTGATGATCTTAAAACACTAATGAAGAGTTCTTCCGTATTTCGGAAGGCACGATAAACTGGTGCGTCCTTGCTGTGATTTGAACATCTTTTGCAGTCGCTATCGGCATTTGACCATCTTTGGCAGTTGTTACGGGTAGTCAGAAACCAGAAACTCTGACAACCAGTCTTACCAGTATCGGGTTGCCCGGGTTACTGGGTCGTAGAGGTCAGATAGGCAATCGCTCCATGTAAAACACTGGTCTTCAGTTGCATCTGGTTAGACTGGAGGCCGACCCCAATATAGTTGGGAAGAAGCTAGTCAGATGATGAACTTAAAAGGTATAATAGGCAGATGATGAATGATGATGTGAGGACAGAACTTCAGCAATGAAACATAACCACGTTCAGTGCTAAAGACCTGTTTCTCTATANAATATTACTCATAGTTACTTGTACAGACAACAGCAGGTCAACCTACTCGAATCTGTCAGATGCCAATCGAATATTAACCTTCCATTATTGTGATAAGGTTGAAAATCTATTGAAGAAATTTGACTTATTGCGGTAAGTTGATGTGCTGCTGTCGTTGTGTAATTTTGTTATTTTTTCGAATTGTGATAATAATGATAGATTACTATTTTTGATAAAATACTATTATTTGTTGTAAATATGTAAATTGTTGATTAAAACTTTTTATGATTATAAACCATCTTGTTTTTTTCCAATATTCATAAAAACTAATACAAAATCTACAGTAATTAAACTTGTAGTAAAATCGCATTATTGAAAAAAAACTGATTTCTCTCTCATAAATACTTAGGACTGGACAAAACTAGAAACATTAATTTGCATTGGACACGAAAATCCTGACAACTCGTTCTTTGGTCTGGCAACCCTTTATACAACAGCTGTCAGTTCAAGGTGACCTTCAAAGCGAGCGAGTTTGACGTTTTGTAACCTACAAAAAATATTTTCATTTGAATTCCCTACCCGCGCAGACATGCACTATGCGGTAATATCATCGTAAATAACTTCGACAATCAAGGAATTGTGTAAAAGTATCATAAAAACAAGTTTTCAGTGTGATTTTATGTGATAAAAGTGCTTAGACCAGCTTCCGGCGTTCACACCAACTTTTTTTTAAATCCGTAAGTATTTATTACTTTTTTATTTTCTAAGACACGTCGTTTCATACGGCCGATCGGCGTGGTTAAAAATAGTTCTTTTTATAACATCGCATTTGTCGTAAACACACGGAAGGCGAATAAATTAGTCTCGTTATTTAAAATTCGCATTCAATAAAATTATGAAGTCGAGATAAGTTTTATAAACCTGATTTTATTATTGAAATTGATATCGCGAATTAATTTTGGACGTAGATAAGACTCTACGGAATAATGCCAATGCTCTTGTAATAAAATTAAAACGTGAAGAGTAATTAAGTATCTATGAAAAAAAAAATTGTTTACATTTTTATGTAAAACAATTGAACAATAAAATTGAATTTCAAAAGCTTTTCATTATTTTAAACACTTTGCAAATAAACTAGTGACTTATACATTATTCAATTTCCAAAATTACACTTCTTATGACTTTGGTTAAAATATACATATAAAGTTTTAATTTAAAAATAGCTACCGCTAGCAGTTTTATGTATATACCATGTGTAATACTCCACGCACCCAGATAAATAGTAGCTTATAGCCTTCCTCAATAATTGGGCTATCTATATATTGAAATAATTTTAAATTGGTCCCAAAGTTCCTGGGATTAGAGTATTCAAACAAAATTTTTTTATCTTTATAATATTAGATTTGCAAAATGGGTAATTAACATACATCTGATTAGCAATTAAATTACTTGGTTATCAGACACTGCTTGGTGATCCTACACAATTTATTACTCAAATATTTTAAATTCTGAAAGTACCAACAACAGCACATCAAGTTACAAGCTCTCGAATTTCTCTAATTGATTTTCAATCATATCACAATAGTGGCAGGTTAATGTCTGTACAATAGCTATTTTGTATTGCTTAAAATGGTAGGTAAATATATGATATTCAAATGTTTGGACTTTTCACATTATTGATGAATATAATTGTCCCAAAACAATAGAATTAGTCATGACAATAAATAATATGTTGTATTAACAATTAAATTCATCAATAACATAAAAACCTTGTGGGATTTTCTATGGGACAAATTGATTTAGATGAGAGGAAGAAAATATATCATGGCAATCATATACTTAAAACTAGCTTCGGCCAGCGGTTTCACCCACTCTCCCGTGGGAACTACTGCGCCCACCCGGATAAAAGAGGCTTATAACCTTCCTCGATAAATGGGCTATGTTTTCATCTATACTAATATTATAAAGCTGAAGAGTTTGTTTGTTTGAACGCGCTAATCTCAGGAACTACTGGTCCGATTCGAAAAATTATTTTAGTGTTAGATAGCCCATTTATCGAGGAAGGGTATAGGCTACTTTTTATCCGGGTGCGCCGGGTAGTTCCCACGGGATGAGGGTGAAATCGCTGGCAGAAGCTAGTATGATATATAAGCTACATTACTGTCAAGTTTCATCAAAACCCCCAGTATTTTTTGCGTGGAAGAGTAAAAAATATACATCCTCAAGTAGTATACTTACTTACGGCCAGTTTCACAGGTCTCAGACAGAGTTCTAGATAGCTACCTGACAGATAATGCCATAGAAATCTAATCAAAATTAACATCATCTCTTTGACACTAAATGTCAGATTGCTATTTAGTACAGACGACAGCAGGTCAACGTATACGAATCTGTCAAATTTTACCAATCAAACACTTACCTACCCCCATTGTGATAAGGTTGAAAATCCATTGCAGAAATTTGACAGGTTGTGGTACTTAATCTGAAACCTATTAAACTGGCAGTTAGCATCCCAAATTGACCCACAATCAGTTGCTATCCGTGTTCTAATCGAACTCTGCTAACCCCGGGTAGGAAAGGCCTTGGAACTTGAAGATATGCTAACAATAACAAACTCGTTGTCCACACGCTAAATATTGCTCATGTGTGCGTGATGAAGGAATGCTAAACATTTTTACTACGTACGTGTTTTGGAAGGCAAATGGATTTTTGAAATATCAACGGTAAATTCTAAAAAAGCGGCCAAGTGCGAGTTGGAGTATCTGATGCCTACAAATAGCCAAAATACAAAAAAATTTCGCCAGCAAAAAATAACTTTGTTTTTCATACGATGAATTCATATGAATAACAAAGTAATGATTTGCAGTTTCACACGTTTATTGTATAGAGACCCCCTAATATATATTTTTTTAAATTGGAAAAACATCATTTGTGAAAATTTCAGCTTTCTATGATTTATAGCCTGGAGACAGACAGACTACGGAGTCTTAGTAATTGGGTCCCGTTTTACCCTTTGGGTACGGAACCTTAATAAACGATAATTTATGCGGGCTAGGCTCCAAATTAGCATTTTTGGATTTTCTTTACAAGTTTTCTGGCTTCCCAAATGTCTATAACCACGATAAACGTCTTGAGGAAACCTGGACTTTAAAAGCTTTGAAATCGCCAATCCTCCTTGGTTCCTAATCATTATGATTAAGGTTCATTCCTTCTCTTATGATATGGGGCCGCAGCCCAGCATTGGGACAATAAAAAGGCTGATGATGCTTCCTAATTCTTTACTTACTGCTTTTAGGATTCCAAATGGCATCCTTCCTAAGATAGTTACTGAGTTTTGATGTACACATTTTCGTAGAGTGCCATGTCTTCACTATCGGTTTGTGCCTAATAAAAAAAAACCCAGCCTTCTCCAAACGTATTTACTATATCGTAATTCCGTCGATCTTAGTCTAGCCAGAAGTTTTTAATAACTTAAGTTTACAACTCCTGCAAAAACACACACTTTAATATTCAAACTTATCTATGTGTGCGTCTGTCAAAATAAACACGACGATTAAACATGTATGCGTGTACGTATTGACAATACACACACATCCATACCCTGATCTCCATAGTGTGTTCAATATGTTGACATTTCCAGCACACATAGATACCATGATCTGTCTAGACTTTACACAACAATGTTGGGGTCGGCTTCCAGTCTAACTGGATGCAGCTGAGTACCAGTGTGCCACATGGAGCGACTGTCTGTCTGACCTCCTCAACCCAGTTACCCCGATGCCCCTTAGTAAGACTGGTTGTCAGACTTTCTGGCTTCCAACCGACTGCCAAAGAAGTCTTAAAAAGATAAAAAGTCATTTATTCGAAGTAGGCTGAAAATCAGCACTTTTGAAGGTCAATTTTACAAAAGACAGTTCCCAAAACGCCCGCCCTTCAGCACTTCCTGGGTATGTGTTTTTGCTGAGAAGAAGAAATGGTGGAACAAACTCCCCAGCTACACCAGTCTGTTCAAATGACAGCCGGGACCCACCAATTTATCGTGGCTCCTTACATGGAAGAACCCGTCATGACAAAAATGGTCAACGGACCGACCGCCCAAGCGTTGCTTAACCTTATGATCCGCGACTTTCATTTATGTTGGATTTCTATAATCTATCTACCTATCTGTGGATTTCTATAATGTCATGTAAAATATGACAATTTTCAATCTCTAATCGGAAAACAATGGATATAGGTAAGTTATTGAAATCGGCCATTAACCACGAGCTCTTCACACACACATAGATACCCCAATGACATTACGAGTCATGTGTGTGCGTGATAAGACGCGTGGAAGATGATTATCAACCAAATATATTCGTGTTTGAGTAGTGACATGCTTGATTCATGTTTTAATTTTAATATTAATATGATAGGCAGATGATTTGGGAGTGAAAGATAATGTGATACCTAAAAATGGACAGCTGATAATTTGCCTGTTCACTGAGAGATAAACTCAAACTCTAAATATAGGCCTATAAAAGCTCTTTCAAACCGTCAGCCATTTGCGCGGTTCCAAGGAGTGGGTCTCATGGAGAAGAAACTCCATGGACACATTGGACACTCTTCAAAAAAGCAAATGCTTATAACAGTTTTCTTACAGTACAAGTTATACCTCATAATTTCCTAAAATATATGCTATTATGCTTTTTAGTAGTTTAGTATATAGTTATAGAGAGTTTAGTAGTATCACAGATTAGATTTAGCAAAAAAGCATCTATAGGTTTCATTTCCCAAGAAACGATGGATAGATTGTGTGACAGTCGATATGGCTAGCAAGAATGTTACTTGTGAAATAATGGCAGATAGAAGAGTATCGAAGAAGAAAACATGCTGCGCCGACCACAAATAAAACTTGGATAAGGGCAGGAGGATGCTGATGCGTTTCGGGTGGCTCATCGACCTTCCGTCTCCTAAGAGACAACAAGCCGGTGTCGGCGGCGCGCGTTGTTCCACGCGCTCCTCATAGAGAGTCAGCAAACTCCAGCGGGGCCCATCACGGCCAGAGCCTGTCGGGCTGCGGGATTGTTCGAAAGATTTACCTTGTCCCCGGCACACAAGGAGCTCCACTGTGGGAAGAAGGAACACTGTGGGTTTTAGTCAGTAAAAGTCTGACTGTCTCACGCTGCACCCATAGTGGGAGGGGTCATCTGATGATTTACCATTAAAAAAAAACAGGATTCAAGTTCTGTTCAATAAAAAATTATAGAAATTATTCCTGCAAGCCTGAAATATTTTTCGCTTGTCAAATGAACGCGAACCCGACAACACAGTTTATCTAATACATTGACCGAGTAATCGTGAACTTGAGTTATTTGTGTTACAACAACAGATAAGATTTGTAATAATATTTATCTAATACTGAAACTACGTAATATTTATGTGTACTAATGGTGTTTTCACTTATTAATTGGAATAAAAACAGACGGTGGAAGGTACCTAGATACCCACCTACTTATCATTATAATTAGCTTCTGCCAGCGGTTTTAAAATATAAAGTAGCCTATAGCCTTCCTCGATAAATGGGCTATCTAACACTGAAATAATTTTTCAAATCGGTCTAGTAGTTCTCGTCTTCTTCTTATCGAGTGAGCGTCAGGTGTAATCACCTGACAAGACCTAGTGTCAGACTAGAGTAGCATTTGAGGATGCAGGCTTTCCGCCCCAGGCACGGGGGTGTATGTAACACCGCCAATCGAACTCGAGACCCCTGGCACGGCGACCAACGAGTAATTCTCGTGATAGGTGCGTTCAAGAACGGCTTTAACAATTGCTACTCTTGCTTTTTGGCACTATAAGTAGGTGAAAATTACAAAAAATGAAAATGAAGAATAAACATTACTGGTTTGATATCATCAGATAGAGAAGTAGAGAAGATTCAGAAATGATATGCCACTTCTAACAAGGAATAAAAAAAGCAAAAAAAATGGAATAAGAGCAGAGATGTTGAAATGACCTATGCATGCTTTTCTCTGTGGTCAAAGCACCAGTCTTTCTAATACGAGTTTGAGAGTTCGACTCCATATCAGGCAAATACAAATGAAACCTTTTTAAGTTTATGTACTTTTTAAGTATAACTTGGACACCATTGACTGAGAAAACGTGAAGAAAAGATCTCGAAGAAACCCTACTTTAAAGTTTGAAATCGCCGATCCACCTTGAGCGCACTTGGTCATTAACGCTCATACTTTTTCCGTGTAAGAAGAGGCCGCAGCCCTGCAGTGGGACATTGAAAAGGCTATTGATGATCTTAAAACACTAATGAAGAGTTCTTCCGTATTTCGGAAGGCACGATAAACTGGTGCGTCCTTGCTGTGATTTGAACATCTTTTGCAGTCGCTATCGGCATTTGACCATCTTTGGCAGTTGTTACGGGTAGTCAGAAACCAGAAACTCTGACAACCAGTCTTACCAGTATCGGGTTGCCCGGGTTACTGGGTCGTAGAGGTCAGATAGGCAATCGCTCCATGTAAAACACTGGTCTTCAGTTGCATCTGGTTAGACTGGAGGCCGACCCCAATATAGTTGGGAAGAAGCTAGTCAGATGATGAACTTAAAAGGTATAATAGGCAGATGATGAATGATGATGTGAGGACAGAACTTCAGCAATGAAACATAACCACGTTCAGTGCTAAAGACCTGTTTCTCTATATACTCGCAGATAACACGTTATCACCTACCGTGTATTATAATAGTGTTCTTATCAGCAGAACATTCATTGAGTCTTCATTTACTACGGCTTATGTCAGTTCTATATGATATCTTAGCATTTATCTTGTTACTATCAACTTAATATATACCTATTACATAATGTAATATAGGATTTCGCCAATATTTTGACATATTTATTCCATCATCATTTCAGTCGTAGGACGTATTATTTTTGCCTTTTAGGTAACTGAGGTTTCTGTGTCGGGGGTATTTTAAATTTTAATGTTTGTTTGTTTGTACCCCTAACGGTCCGAAACTACTGAACTGATTTGATAAATTCTTTCACTCTTTGAAAGCTAGGTAGCCCCCGAGGAAGGTAGGTACATTTTGTCCGGGTACGGGAGGCAGTAGTAGCAGAAGCCGCTACGGCCAGTGTCCCAGATTCCAGATGGAGTTAGTAAAGTTATCAAAATTAAATAAATTTCTATGGCATTATCTGTCAGATAACTATCTATAACTCTATCTGGAACATGTGAAACTGGCCGCTAGTCTACAATATAAAAATATCCTTTTCTATAACCGATCTTCCTGCATAATAAACAACTAGTCATATTTTTACCCGTCACATATACAAGTGCATTTGGGTGGCTGCCAGTTGTCTCTGAACGATGACTCCATTCAAAGACAGCTCTGTCGTCTGACGGTCAAAATTCCACTTGCAAGAGTATATAGAAGGTCTGATATGAAAATTATGGAAGAGCTCGTGGCTAACTCAAAGATGGATCGATCGATTATAAGGTTAAGTAACGCTTGTGTGACGGCTGAAGGCTTGGGTGGGAGAAGGCAAGATAAACTAGTGGGTTTCGGCTGTCATTTGAACGTCTTTGGCAGTCGTTACGGGTTAGAAGCTAGTAAGTCTGTCAACGAGTCTTTATAAGGGGTATCGGGTTGCCTGGTAACTGGATTGTGGAGCTCAGATAGTCACTGTAAGTAAGCACTGGTTCTCAGCTGCATCCAGTTAGGTTATGTGTAGGTTTATAATTAGATTACGGGATTATGATGGTGGCACGGAAAACTATCTTTCCTGTATTGGAAGGTCCAAAGACCCCCTTATGGGAGTCTACAGCTATCATGTGTTCGCGCACAAAGGTTGCAGTTTCGCGGACATGTTACAAATGTTCGCACGCAATGTATCACTGTTTGCTAGAGCGAGTACACCAGGAGATACATTTGTGTGCGTCATAGACTATTTTTTATCCACGGATTAACCTCTGGCGGAATTTTATGGAAATATATTTACTTCATTTTTCCTCTTCGAGAAAAACACAAGATGTTGTGACAATGTTATGTAATATGCACGTGCTTGTAAGATTCGCTCCGTTTGCCTCTAACAATTCTATAGTTAATTGGTTCGTTTATGCACTAAGCATACTTTCATTTAGCGAAAATACTTAAGCATGGTCGTGTTGAAGATTCTTATTTATAAGAAAACCGATAAGTATTCCCCATCATTATAGGATTCTCAAAGTCTTTCTTTGACTTCTACTGAAAACTATACACCGAAACATTTGACATCTTTTTTTGCGATGGGTGTTCATCAAATGACCCCTTACACTGCACCGAAAGCGGGAGGAGTCAATTGATGAACATCAACAAGTGTCAGACTTTTACTGATTAAAACCTACCATGTTCCTTCTGGAGCCCTTTGTGTACAGTTCAGCCCAGAAACCTATTGTAGGTATCAGCAGGTATTGAGAGTGGGGGAGGAGTATAGACACATGCCAGGACTTGTGCTCGCAGTTAGGTTTCGGAATTACATCGACTTGAGAACTGGGGGTCTACTCCGAACGTGTTAACGACGAACTATCGGCCGAATGTTCGTATGTTTCTTACTATAAAATTAATTCTATATCGTTGGGTCGGTTCGGTTGCGACTCGTTCCGACCCAACATATTTTTGACAGTTGTTGTACCGTAAATCCGCTCAATCTGAGAGCCAAACCGAACTATTTTCGTAGTAGGATAACAATGAAGTTTGGTCGTGTGTCGGTCGGTCCCGAACAATCGGTAATGTAGTAGACTCCCAGAGTCGTCGTATTAACCTTTTTTCAAGTAATCTTAGTTTATGTTATTCGCTGGATTCCGCTGCCCGTACTTTGCACCCTGTAATTGCAAACTTAAGCGGTACCAGTTTCTGAGGTTTTGAGCATGAACGTGGATAGAGGAAAAGGACGACCAAGGTAACGATGGATGGATTGTGTGAAAGATGATATGGCTGGAAAGTGTTACATGTGAGATGACGGCAGATAGAAGAGTATGGAAGAAGAAAACATTTGCGCCGACCACAAATAAAATTGGGATAAGGGCAGGAAGATGTAGGGCGTACGAGAGCAAACCAACATCATCCTGCCCCAATTACCAACCTCACCTGCCCGTGGTGCACCCTGCTGAACAACGGACGAGGCTCTGGCGACCGACTGGTGGCGGTATAACCACCACACAGCACCAAGTGGGATATTAAATGCTTTGCTCGGAGATAGGCAGCTGCATCTCCGAAGCTAACAATAACCCACACTGCGCTCACCAACACGCATGCCCAGCGCCGAGAGTATCGGCAAATTCTCCACATTGGGGAGGCCTTTGTCCAGCAGTGGATGTTTTTCGGTTGTGACAGGCTGATGATTATGAAGTAGTACTTCTGTGAATTAATAACATATCGTCACGGGGGCGCGTCTCCCTACGTCATTGGAGACGAGTGCCAAATAAATGTTTGTTGTTCAATATTGTCTTCCGGACACAAATAAGCTAGTTTACTGAGTGCGTTCTAACTTGTTTTTCTAATTATTTTAAAGGTTATATTGAATTCTAGTTTAATTAGATTCGGCGTAATAGTTACAAATACAAATATATCTACATATACTTAATGCCAGTAATGGCGTCCAGCCCGATCGTCGACCACGGCGACTATTCTCTTCCCTATTGTGAACGCACATTAGCTGTGACACAGGTGCACTCCCTATTCCCTCACTCTCATAGCGCGATGGGACGGCACTCCGACACCACCGGAGAGAGATCACAAGCAGGACCGACTGCAACGTGCGACACGATGCACGGGTGTCTCATTACCAACTTCCTGACTCTAGGCTTTGTGAGTGAAAGTTTCTTAAAAGCGATATCGGTTCATCGCAGGAATAGAACCCGAGACCCCGGGCACAGCAGTCGCTCTCAAACTAGACCACTAAAATAATCTAGAAATTCAGACTATAAAACCGGCCAAGTGCGAGTCGGACTCACACATGAAGGGTTCCGTTCCATTATTTATGAAAAATAAACGTACCTAGTACCTAAAATTAGCCAAAACATAAATAACAAAGTTATAATTTGCGGTTACTGAAAAAGTGCTATATCTCAAAAACCACTGACTTTATCTTGTTCAAACCAATTTTGGTTGATAGTTTTTGTTAAGATCTATAAGATATATTTTTTTTAGATTTTTCATTCTGGTAGTTTAGAAGTTACAGGGGGGGGGACACAAATTTTAGCACTTTGAAAGTGTATTACTTTGAAATGATTGACTTTGAGAAAAAATGGTTTTAGAAACCTCAATTTCATTTTTAAAGACCTATCTATAGATACCCCACAAGAATAGGTTTGATGAAAAAAAATAATTTTATTTTCAGTTCCATGTATGGAGAGCCCCCCTCTAATATTATTATTTTTTTATTTTTGTATTAAAATCGTAAAGCGGTCAATATAATACATCTGCCTACCGAGTTTGAACTAAGTAGTCCTAATAGTTTCGGAATAAAGTGGCTGTGACATACGGACAGACAGACAGACAGACAGACAGACAGACAGACAGACAGACATGACGAATCTATAAGGGTTCCGTTTTTTGCCATTCGGCTACGGAACCCTAAAAATGCTAGTTTAAGCCCATACGGAAACGCTTAATTAAGACCATTAGACCTCCAAGAGAGTCTTCAAAGATAATTATTCGATTCAAAAATCGATTAGACAACATTGTAATCGATACTGAGCTCGATTGACTCGACTCGACTTTATTTACAGACAAAGTGTGACGTGTGCTTTACTAATATGAAGTAAAATCCATACTGATATCATAAATGGGAATGTGTGTGTTTATGTTTTTCACGGCAAAACGGAGCAACGAATTGACATGATTTTTTAAGCGGATATAGTTGGCTACTTTTGGTCTCTTTCAAAACCTCCTATTTCCCCATTTTAGGGATGGAAGTTTGTAGGTCTTGTATTTCCGCAATCTTCATGGTAGAAAGCTATTTCGTGAAAAAACGTGCAATTTTTTTTTAAATCTACCTTCAACCCCTTTAAGGAGGGGGTGCCATTTATGTATGAGACATTTCGCAATTTTCAAGGTAGATAGCTAACAATTTGTAAACAGTCTGTTATCAACGAAACATAGGTACCAACAATAGCAGGTCACGGTACCCGAATCTGTCAAATTTTACCAATCAAACATTAACCTACCGTAATTGTGATAAGGTTGAAAATCTATTGCAGAAATTTGACAGATTGTGGTAACTTGATGTGCTGTCGTCTGTACATACCAACAACAGTTTGACGCGAGCGAAGCCGCGGGCAAAAGCTAGATAAGTAGTTGCTAATAAATGCGAGAATATGTGGACATAATTAAACGAGTATTTTGTACGAATATTAAGTGGTTTTATGTCAACTTAGTTGCTGTATTTTGACGATTTTAAATATTTTATTAAGACTAGTTTCTGCAAGCGGTTTCACCCGCTTCTAAGAGAACTACTTACCACTCTCCCTATCAGGATAAAATGTAAGCTGTGCTACTGGACTACTAAATAACGTAGCTTTCTGTTGGTAAAAAGTCTAACGTGTTTCAGTAGATCCATAGATTGTTAGGCCACAAACTTGCCGTTTTCCCGCGGTTTCACTCGCATCCCGTGGGAGTTACTGCCCGTACTAGGGCATGCAATATCGGAAGGATCTCAATTCCGGAATTGAAATCCGATACTGGAGAGCTAATTCCGGAATTCCGGAACTGGTTCCGGAATTGATACATATTTTTTTTGTTTAGGAAAAATCGATACATGCCACAAAGTTACAAGCTAAATACATAACCAATAACAGGCAAACACCATATGTCCTTAAAAGTAGTTAACTGTAACAAAATTCAATTAAAAATAACATGCACACAATGCGACAGTATAGAATAATTACAGAATGTGTTTATTTGCTGAAAAGTTNAGGCAAACACCATATGTCCTTAAAAGTAGTTAACTGTAACGAAATTCAATTAAAAATAACATGCACACAATGCGACAGTATAGAATAATTACAGAATGTGTTTATTTGCTGAAAAGTTCTTGTAAAACTTTACGAAATCTGATAATGGAGTTATTTTGTACGTCTATGGATCCACTACATTCATTCTATAATAGCCTACAAATACGAGATATGGGAAAATTTTGGCCAAACACAGTTTTTCTTGCAAATATGGCGAGTTATGGCATATCGAGGATTCCGACTTGGTACTCTCAAATGTATTCTGCTAAGAATTTCAGAGAAGTTTAGCTTGTTGGTCATAATTTTGTAAAAAAATCATA
>NWSH02000045.1:655-12717 GCA_002382865.2 Heliothis virescens | reverse complement strand
TAGGGTACAAGTTGTACAGACATCTTTGCTTATTCTAACCTTTGGGTAGACATTCATTGAATTTTTAATTTATTTTCTATTTAGTTCTCTAATTGGACATTTATTTTATTAAACTCAAGGCAAAGTGTGTTAATAACTTATTTAAATTTAGTATTCGTCTTGTGATTAAAACTACTGCATAATTTACTGACAATATTATTTTTAAATTTCTCCAGGTTTTTTGTTGTTAAACTGGTCTATATTAATAACTATGTTTGCGGGTATTTTTTACTGGCCGGAAAGGCTAACAAGCTGCCCTAAGTGATCACAGATCTCAACCAGCAATGATGGAGGAATGTTGAACACACAATTTGTAAAAATGTTGTCTATACAAGATCTTGAGGATGGTGCTTGATTTCTAGTGGTTGCATTAAAACAGATGTTTTGGTTAAAGATTGGAAAAGAATAAGAGTTGATATTTATCTGACGATTCGAGAGGAGTAGGTCAATTGTTAAATCACCGCAAATGAAAAACTAAATTTGTTACTCTTAAAAAATCTTCCCAAGTTATTTTTCTCATATTCGTAAGGAATAAAGAAAAGTTACTGGCTGGAGTTATTACATCACTAAAAATTAAATGACTTCCTATTTCTGCACATCTACTGCACAGGCGGTCAACAGAGCCTGAAGGGTAGAGTGTCGAGTTCTATCTTTAAATTTTAACTTACTTTTTACACATTATCATGTAGCTCCACCTACTCTGCAGAGGTCCTGTTAAATACACTTGGCAACCTTGAAAAATTATTAATAGTTTAAATAACATTTTACTTCAGGCTATTAGCATGTCTCACGAAGACATAATTTATCTGTAGAAAAACTTATTAGTTAAAGTTACATCTATACTAATATGTATAAAGGCTAAGAGTTTGTTTGTTTTGTTTGTTTGTTTTGTTTGTTTGTTTTGTTTGAAAGGCTAATTCTCAGGAACTACTGGTGCCGATTTGAAAATTCTTTCAGTGAGATAGCCATTTATCCGAGGAAGGCTATTAGGCTATACAACATCACGCTGCAACTATTAAGGACGAGATAATAATGGAAAAAAAAAAAAAAAAAAAAAAAGAAAAAAAAAAAAAAAAAAAAAAAAAAAAAAAAAAAAAGAAAAAAAAAAACAAAAAAAAAAAAAAAAAAAAAAAAAAAAAAAAAAAAAAAAAAAAAAAAAAAAAAAAAAAAAAAAAAAAAAAAAAAAAAAAAAAAAAAAAAAAAAAAAAAAAAAAAAAAAAAAAAAAAAAAAAAAAAAAAAAAAAAAAAAAAAATAAAAAATAAAAAAAAAAAAAAAAGAAAAAAAAAAAAAAAATAAAAAAAAAAAAAAAAAAAAAAAAAAAAAAAAAAAAAAAAAAAAAAAAAATTGTACGAAAAACGGAATAATTATATTATCCTTGAGGGGCTTTCGTTCTTTCTGCGTGCGCTGCGAAAACGGTCAAGATACCAAAAATATTATGTACGAAAGAATTATTCCTCTGAAATGAGCTAAAAAAATGTCCGCGAACTATATGTCTATACTTTTTAAGATTAACTTCTAGACCTTTTATGTGTAATCTTTGGTGAAATGATGCATTATTTGTAAAGATTGTATCAACGTAATAATATTATCATTTATCCAAATAGAATAGTAAAAATGTTGTTGATTAAAGGAGATTTAATCATATACTAATTTATAAAGCGCAAGAGTTTATTGTTTGTTTGTTGGAACGCGCCTTAATTACAGGAACTACTGGTCGATTGAAAATTCTTTCAGTGTTGGATGTTCATTTATCGAGGAAGGGTTTCTTTTTTATCCGGCTGCGTCGAGTAGTTTCTATGTCTTCTTCTATCTTCGTCTTTCTTCTATCTATATAAATAAAAAACTCTAAAAGTCCTGACTGATTCACTGATTCAACATCGCACGGCCCAAACCCGTGAACCTATAAAGCTGATTTTTTTCACAGAGGTTCATCTTAAGACTCTGACGCGTGTTAAGAAAGGATTTTTTGAAATTCGTGTCCTAAGGGGTTGAAATAAGGGTTGAAACTTTGTATGGCGCATGAATATTAATTACGAATTTCAACATGAAACTTGGTGAAGTTACTCCTTGAAATAAATAAGTAAACACGTGTTTCAAACTTTTTTAAATAAATCCATTAAAGGGTTAAAATGGGGTTTCCGGTTAAAATGGGGTTGACAATTTGTATAGTGAACTAATCAACGCAAGGCCCAAACCCGTAAACCAATAAAGCTGAAATTTTGCACAGAGGTTCATCATAAGAGTTTCACGCGAGATAAGAAACCATTTTTTAAATTTCGTCTCCTCAGGGGTTGAAATAGGAGTTGAAATTTGTATGGCGAACCAATATTAATGACGAAATTCGACATAAAACTTCGTGAAGTTACTCTAAAAATTAATCCACGTGATGAAATTTTTCTGCTGAGATATTTAATTTGAAGATCTAGAACACCTTATGTGGAAGCTTATTTCAAGAGCCCAGCTATACTATAACACGTGTAGGAATGATGTCTTAGCAAAAGTTGTTTAGTCTGGTGGATTGACTTACAAAAATGAAAGTTCTGAATCGCCTCGCATATTCAGTCGCTACCGGGCTCTTAGAATACGACATCAGATGCTTCAGATCCTTTATTTTGACGACCCCGTTGTCGCTGGCATAAGCGACATGATCCGCGTACGAAGTCGCGGGCAGAAGCTAGTATCTAATATTTTGCCAGAAAAGCGGTTTATATTCTGATGAAATAGGGTGAGGTTACTGCTACGCTTTTCTATTGTCTTAGAGCCTAGTTTAAACAATTAGTCACAGTATTGCTAGAATAACTAGTCAATACTGGCTCGTCACTTACCCTAAATTTTGTCATATTGTTGGCTATGACAGTGTTAATATTATATGCTAACAAAGTAGCTATGACATCTTTATATTTATTAGGGAAGAACATGCTTTCCCTCGTCAGGTGAAATTCACTAACAAACTTGTTAGTGTCAAAGTATAATAATTTGTCACTATGACAACATGTCAATGTGTATATAAAATTGTTCAAGCTATGAACATATCTATTTTGTTTTTCAGTGAAACAATCTGAATAAGGGAGTGCACAAATTAGAATGTTTTTAAAATCTAATTGTAATAAGGTGTTGATACCATTTGCAATGTCACTTTTAATGATATCGAGACTGTTTCCTATTAAAAGAATTAGTGTAGAGTTAGCATCAAACTGTGTATTAGCTATCTTGTTTATTATATTATTAAAATGTAAGTTAGGGTAGCAGTAACTAGTTACAATGTGTTCTTCTGAGAGAGAGTGTTGTATATATGAGCCTAAACCTTTACCAAATTTGTCTGTAAATAAGACCGACTTGTGTTGCTTTATGTTGTGAAGGGTTGGAACAGTATGAGGGGGCTCCGGTAAAGTAGTAACATGCTGGGGTTCAGGAATTGGGACAGGGTGTGTACAGTTGCAGGAAAGATTATTAGCCAGTGACTCATATCTCTCTGCACTGTATTTTACCAGATCCACTAGCTTACCAGCCTGTAACAAGCGCTCACTCAGATCTTGTTGAGATTCCTCATATTTTCTGAAAATATAAGATAATAAATTTTCTTTTACAACTAATTGGTCATACAACTGTTTTATGTCAAGGTCATGAGAAATTTGGCATTGTTCTAGCTCAAGAGAACAAGTTTTTAGCTGTTGAACTAGTTTTACACGGTCTTTCCTAAGATTAACACAGTTTTTAACCCTACTCTGTTTTTTTAGTGCTAAACGGCATTTCCTAATAATTTTATTATATTTAATATACTTTTTGAACTTTTTATTACTCATTACTATTGGACATTGGGTGATGGTATCATCACCAGTCAAATCAATAGTTTCAGCAGAGCTGCACACAGCTGTGGTGCTTCCTACCAACTTTGTGAAACGGTTAAGGGTGTCAGATGTTTTATCCCTAGCTATAGCGGACTCATACGAGGAAATTTTCTTGTAGGCCTCACTTAATTCTAGCTCAAGCTCAGTAATACGTCTCAGAGTGAGTTCGTGTGTTTCACTGCATTCCTGAAATGATGACACAAAAACTTGTAGGTGGTTATGTTGGTCAAGGAGGTCCATATGCTGGATATGCAGCTCGGCCAAGTCATTCTTCAGGACCGTGTTTTTGTCAACAACATTTTTGACTTCCACTTCGCTGTCTTCCCGCTCCTGCAGTAACTGATTATTGAGTAATCTGGATTTCTCCAGCTCTTTAAGGGTGGCCCTCAGCTTGTCCTCCAAGTCTTTGACAGCGGTAGCTCTGCGGGTCATCATTTTGTATATTTTATTCAGTTATCTGGAATGTGACAGAAAACAGCTAAGTGTCTGGCAAATATGCTTTTTAGGACACAATCAGGGGGGATTATAGTAGGGAAATAAAGATACTAATGATAGTACAGAAAGGGAATCAATATCAGAGATTGAATAACTTATAAGAAAAATTTAACAGAAAAAAATAAACTAAAGTGGGTAGGGGAAATTAATATAAAGTCAAATTAAATTACAATACAATAAAGCACTAGGGTTTTAATCAAGATAATTTACTAAGATAGCTAAGATATTTTGACTTTAATAAGAAAAATATTAGTTTAGAAGTTTGACACAACATAGGTTTGAAAAGATAAATAGATTAGTTGATTACAACAAAGTAAAAATTAATAAGAAATAAGTTTTGAGTTGTGGTAATTGAAGTGTTTGTATGTCTGGGGCGAACGTTAACGTCGTCGATTCTGCTTCCACAATATTGTCAAGCAGAAGGAGACAATAACTGAGCCAATGTGTGTGTATGGACGTTGCTCATAACAATGAGCAGTGTAACATGTTTTGTATAGTGTGTAAATACAAAGACACAGTAATACAGTAAAAGAAATACAAAATACTCCCCAGTTTATTTAATTTCAAATCTGTCCGTTTGACAGCTGGATCACTTAGTAGTATTTGCTTCGAATTTTCAAAATTTGCGACAAAAACATATCAACAACACTGTTACATACACTTATTTACTAAATTACACGGTAATAAAGGAATTTAACACAAAATTAACACATAATAACTATTTTTCTAAAATATTAAACTACGGAGCCGTTTTTTCCACGATTTGTCACCAGTGTTGCCAATGCAAAAAAAAAAGGACCAGTAGTACCTGAGATTAGCGTGTTCAAACAAACAAACTCTTCGGCTTTATAATATTAGTATAATGTATATTCGGTGAGTAAATTTTTCATAAAAGAACGGACAAACAGAATATTTAGAATAGTGAAGTGATGTGATCTAAAGATATCTACATGATACATCGATTCGTTGAAATTACGAAGAAAGTTTAACAAAAAAAAATAAAGTCACAATATTTTGCTTTTATAACGATTTTTGATGATTATACAAATTGCCAAAACAATAAAACAAATAGTCAATCATACAAGTTAATCACAATAAAAGTTACAATATTTTTCCATTAATCAAATTATAGGGGAGCCGGTGTGAACCATTGCCGGTAATAAATTAAAAACAGATAATATCGGCCTGCTGCACACGTGCTGGGCTTTATAAGAGCTATAATAATAGTTGTACGGGAAAGTAGTATTTTAGTAATGGCCGCCGTGTTACAATTATATTAATACCGTATTAGAGGGATTTTAGTTTCATAGAATTCGAAATAAAAAAATCCTGAACTACGGTTTAAAAAGTCTCACGTTTTCCTTCGAAATGTTACTTTATTCTGTACTGTAAAGTCAATGATGTTAATAACTTGGTTCAAATGATAAAACAGTGACTTGTTTAAATTAATCTGTTTATTTTCTAAAAACCTTGTAATTGAAAAGTGTTGAACAATTATTTGAACATCGGGAAGCTGTGGATGCGGGTTGCTGAAGATCGAGCAAAGTAGCGAGCCTTGTGGGAGGCCTTTGTCCAGCAGTGTTCTTCTTTCGACTAAAACGCCAAAAAATTTGTCGTCTGTTCAAGGTCAAAGCTAGAGTATACTTTTTTTCTGAACAACAAGCAAAAATTTACTTAGTAGGCAGCCGAGAGTGTCTGCGATTATACACGTGTTTTTATCCCCATACTTATACTACACGCTAAATGTACACTCGCCCTTACACAAACAACAGTTTCGCCAACAAACCGTTAACAGTCAGTTTCAATTTATGTGCGCATGTTATCAACTCATTATTTTGCCGCAAAAATGCCACTTTATTGCACACACTGAAAGGTCATATTTTTACATTTTATTTCATGAATATTTTCATCGCATATGAAAACTATAAAGTATAAGCGTTTCATGTTTTGCTGGTTTTGGTATGAAAAAAGTTTTTCGATTAATGTTGATGTAATGTAAGTAGCATCGATTTGTGAGATGGGAAACCATCAAATAATTCCTGTTCCCAAGGCGTTGAATACTAAGACCACGGCCAAGAGCTCGTGGCTAAGTCAAAACCGCGCGGTTCGATTGATCATAAAATTAAGCAATGCTTAGCACGGTCGGTCCCTGGATGGGTCTTGTCATAACGAGTTCTTCCGTGAAGGCTGTCATTTGACCATCTTTGGCAGTCATTACGGGTAATCAGGAGAAAAGGCTGGCAGATGATGGTAATTAAAATGGTACAAACCTAGTGACTAACTATTGCCCGATATTAATAACCAAGAAATGACTATTTTGCTTCGGGGTGATATTATTATTTTTAATTTTATTCTATGACATTTAATTGAGTTAGAATTACAGCATAAACAAGTGACGATATTTGAAGTTGTTATAATGACTTCCAATAGCTTACACATGCTATATCTGATGAAACATTTTCTCCCATGCACCGAACATAGATTCTAACTAGATAGCTTATGTGAACTAAAACATTGTACGATGCGGCATAGGAATGCGTTTAATATTTTGCTCTTGCGATGCACCATGCAGGCACACTGTCCTATGATAGGGCTGTTAGTTATCGATCAGGTTTTGGCTGTCGATAATTTTAATACACGATCTTAATTAATTCCAATGTAGGTAAGTAAGATTACACAAAGAGCCACATAATGCAAATTATTCAAACAAATCAACAAGTTGATTTAGATGATAACTACTGCTACAAAAGCATTATAAAATACGACAAAACTCCACTCAAAATATTTTTTTCTCCACTCAAAACACACGATTTACTTCTACAAAAAAGTGAAGCACACCAATAAATCACAGTGAAAGTATAAACACAGTAAAAGTATCGACAGTCCCATCCCTAAGAGGCGATAAGAAGGCAGACGGCGAAACAAAAGCTGTATCGATGCGAATTTCAACAATATCGGTATAGAGCGTAAATCACGCGCGTCCGTCCTATTGTTTGTTGCCGCTCTGTGCACTACGTTCGAATGGCTTGTTCGTTTTTTAAAAAACTGATTTTATCGATATGTTTTGAAATTGATATGTTGGTAGGACTATGCTTATTTTTTGATATTTAATGATTGTTTAATTAAAATACTATTTTTTGTAAAGGACAAGTAGGTATATTTTATGGCAATAGGTGCTTGTGGTTTCACCGGCGTGGGCGTCCCAAGGGAACTACTACCCGCACATAGATAAAATGTAGCCTATATATTATTTTAACATAAAAAACCGGGCAAGTACGAGTTGAACTCGTGCACGAAGGGTTCCGTACCATTATCTATGAAAAATGAACATATCTATTACTAGCCAAACATTTTTTGGACAGCAAAAAAATACTTTGTTTTTCATACAAATGTATGAGTAACAAAGTTATTATTTGCGGTTTTACACGTTTATTGTATGGGGACCCCCCTTAATATATTTTCTAAAATTTTTAGTATTTGTTGTTATAGCGGCAACGGAAATACATCATTTGTGAAAATTTCAGCTTTCTAGCTAACACGGTTTATGAGGTACAGCGTGGAGACAGACAGACAACGAAGTCTTAGTAGTAGTGTCCCATTTTACCCTTTGGGTACGGAACCGTAAAAAAAGCTGTATTACTGGCAAGTAGAAGAAAATTTGTCGTATTAGCGTGAAAGAGTAATAACAAACCTACCTACAAACAAACACAATTGTACTAGAGAGACCTTAACAGACATCTACCATTACACCCAAACATATTTTTACTTCAAAAAAACTAATATCGAAACAAACCCGCAATACATACAGCCAAACCGCATAAAACTCAGTTATAGCCGAATCACAATTCTGGTTAGTCAATTCCTACATATATTTTTTTCTCTCTATGCCCTACGTATGGACCGGTATCTCGGACAAAGCGATATGGGGAACAAAAAGTTTTTAGGCTTTGTTTCGGCCGGTTTTGATAAAGCAGTCAGGCAAAATATGATGCGCTGGATGAAAATTGTGTTTGGGGGCGTGTAATGAAAATGTAGAATGGAAATATACTCGAAGATATATACAGTGACAAGTTGCAATATTTAGTTAAAGTTGCAATATTAAAATATAATTTTAAGGTGATTTGCTGCGCCCTAACAGGGTGATATATGTAGTTATAAGGAACTCTCTGTAACTGTAACTGTGTACATTCTGCAATAAATGAAATTGTTCTAATTTGGCTGGGGTCTGTTTCCTGGAGTTAGCTTTTTGGGTGTTTTGCAATTGCTATTGCTTTGAAAGTGTATGGAAAAGGAACGGTGGTGTAGTTCCCTGTCGTAAAATAGAGAAAAAATTGTTGGACTAGGTACAAAGCAAGCTTATTATTAATTACTAGCTGCTGCCCGCGACTTCGTCTACGTGGGCGATACAGAACTGGCAAAATACTATAGGTACTTGTATGCATTTACTGTAGGTGTATTTTTTACATTTCATATAATATAATAAAATATGCAAGAATTTGAGGAGATTGTATTGTGAATGTGTGACCATTTATCTGTAACATAGAAGTAAAGTTCGTGTCGTAAGAATTTTTAATCATATCAACCGAATTGGAATGTTATTATATCAATAGAAAGTGACTTTATGTACGGGAGTAATTCTCATAGGAGGCGGGTGGAATCGCGGGAAGCAAATACCATAGTCTGACCAAAACGGTCATTGGAACATCTTCTGTTGCCGCTACAACTCATCAGAAACCGAAAAGTCTGTCAAACAGTCGTACCAAAGAGTAACACGGTGCCCAGATAACTTTGACGGTGAATCAGATAGGTAAACGTTCCAAGTAAAATATTGGTCCTCACATAAATTCGGTTAGACTGGAACTCAGAAAGTGCCATGTGGATGATGGTGTGAGTACGGGCGTATAATTTCAGTACAGGGAGGATACTTTTTTCTATGGATCTTCTAAGCACTCACACAGCTGCCTTTAGGCGGGATTCTACCGGAACGTTCGCATTAGTACGCGAATAGGATGTATGTACGTATCTGCGCTTGCAGTTTTGCCAACACTTTTAAAATGTACGCGGCACTTTTTGAAAACCTACCTTGTTCCTCCTGCAGCCTTTTGTGTACCAGGACCGCAGCAACTCTTTCGAATAATCCCGCAGCCCCAGCAAGCTTTGGCACTAAGGTTTTGTTGACCCACAGCAGGTCAGCAACCCGCCGACTCTCTTTGATGAGTGTGTGGAGCGACGTGAGTTACCAACAACGCTGGCCTATCGTCCTTTAAGAGGTAGTTGTCACTGAACGCCCGGCACTTCTGGTTTCTTCCAAATTTATTGCGGCGGCTGGTATTTGAGGTGAGAACACTCAATCGCTCTACCGTTTCCTTCTCTAGCATGACTGCTTTGTAGAAGGAGGCGACGTCATCTCATTCCCTGTTACTCCGTACTACGGCTTGGATCGGACGTGAGAGATCGCCGCCGGCAATTGCCGGCATGAAGAGACGGCGGAAGTTCTCCCAAGAACACCTCAACCATGTGCTCCACCGTGTTCTCCGGCCTATCTACCGTGCTATCATCCGATGCAGGTGCCTCCCGAAAAAAAACATGTCTGGTAAGGACTTGCGTGATGCGGAAGGTGAGGGATCTTATCGCCACTATTGGGGCGTGCCCTGCNCCGGCAGTTGTCACTGAACGCCCGGCACTTCTGGTTTCTTCCACATTTACTGCGGCGGCTGGTATTTGAGGTGAGAACACTCAATCGCTCTACCGTTTCCTTCTCTAGCATGACTGCTTTGTAGAAGGAGGCGACGTCATCTCATTCCCTGTTACTCCGTACTACGGCTTGGATCGGACGTGAGAGATCGCCGCCGGCAATTGCCGGCATGAAGAGACGGCGGAAGTTCTCCCAAGAACACCTCAACCATGTGCTCCACCGTGTTCTCCGGCCTATCTACCGTGCTATCATCCGATGCAGGTGCCTCCCGAAAAAAAACATGTCTGGTAAGGACTTGCGTGATGCGGAAGGTGAGGGATCTTATCGCCACTATTGGGGCGTGCCCTGCACTGGGCTGTAACTAATTGTCGCAACAATGGACTCTTGAACTTTTGGAATGGTTGGACAGTGCCTAATCCAGTCATATAGGCGCGATCAGTGGCCATAACTGACTTAAGCAATCTTATTGATCCTCCAATTAATTGAGCCAGCGGATGACCGTGTCAACCACTAAGGTAAAGATGTGATGAAGAGGTTCAGGCAACCAAACTATCGCACATGACAAAAGGCGTATTGATTCAATTTGTGCATGTACCGTAGACCTGCAGGGAAGGTAGGATTATTCAGGTCCCAAGCTCTTGGGCTTTTGCAACACGTTGCATGGCACCCTGGAGATGCAGGTAGTTCTCAGAAGTCAGTTTGACTTGATGAGCATACATTTCTACCAAATACTGTATAAAAAAGTTGAAGTACCTGAAGTTGCATGGTTTTAACCTTAAGCATCTGCTTTGTAGTGACAAAATGGCAACTTTTAGTTTTACTCTCATGACCAAATATAAGAGAATGCGGTCTCTTTTCAGCGACAATAACACGCTAAAAGCGACTGGGCTGGTCTTAAGGTACTAACCGAGTTGAAAGAGAAGACCATAGTTTCAATTGGGAATGTATGTTTGCAAATATAATAGCGCATTCAGCTAAAACACATTTGATGCCAATTTTGACCTTGCGACTGAACAGGTGACGTCAAACTTATTTATCTGACGGCGTTGTTTTAGACTCGGCTCGTGTGTGTGGCTATTAGAAATCGTGGAAACTTTGATATATATATGATCAAAAATCGGAACTACTTCAACTTAAATTTATCGGAAATTCTTAACTTGTGCGTTTCCAGAGACTGGGATAGAGCATTTTATGTGTGCATGGTATTCGTCATACTGCAGTCCGCAGTTTGAGCCTGGGCTTGTTTCTAGGATCACTAATGATCCTGAACCCCTAAGGGTTACATCTTTTACACCCCTCTAAAATGTTGTAAGAATAAAAAAAAATCATAGTAACTTTTATGCTACCACATTTCTGGAAGATAAGCTAAAGTAACAAAACCCCAGCCCGATTTGTTTATGAAAAAAATCACAACTCCATCTATAATTTATAATTGATAATTAATTGTTCAGCTACATCTCAAATTTGACGTTAATATTCGAAAAGTGATCTAGAGGGAGTCTTTTTAAATTTGACTAAACACTATAAATGTTCCTTCCTTCCTTATCGAGATAGTAATATAGCGAGATTATTATGTGGCTCTGCAAATTGATGAACAATATGAAAATTTGAATTAAAATTATACGTTGCGCTACATTATTATGGTTGCCGAAAATGTACAACTCCATCTATTAATTTGAATGGCAACTATTTAGTTACTAATCCGCAAGTATTGTCAAATTTGATGTAATTTACATATCATAGATGGAGCTGCTTTAACCTTGGCTAAACACAGTTTTCTTAAAATTTTAATTTCTCTTCCAAAGTATAGATAAGCAGTGATTTTTTTGTTTAAGCTTGATGATAACTTGATAATAAACAAATACGCAACATTCAGGTACGTCTTATTACAACATACGCGGTTACAGAAAGGTAAACAGAAATAAAGCTTCACTGCTTGTCCCCCCTAGGTGATAGCGTGATTATATGTAGCCTATGTCCTGAC
>NWSH02000453.1:6416-24333 GCA_002382865.2 Heliothis virescens | reverse complement strand
TGAGCCAGGTAATTAGATAGCAAGCGTGTATTTTAATTAACAATAAATTCGGGTATTACACCGCTTTATTATTTATTAGTTTCGACCCATGGTTTCACTCTAGTCCCGTGCGAACTACAGCCCGTACCCGGATAAATTATAGCCTATGTCACTCGTGGATAATGTAACTTTCCAGCTCTGAAAAAATGTAAAATTGGTTCAGTACTTTCCGAGCCTTTAGGGTACAAACAAACAAAAATGTTCCTCTTTATTATGATAAGTATATCAGTATAGAAGTATAGATTATTAGCATCCACACATTCAGTAATTTAGGCGTTAAAGAGCGGCCGACAAACAGACAGTCAATTTTATGTTTTTAATATTAGCAAGGTTTTCGCATTCTTACTATAGAGCCACTGAGCAATCTGTTCAGATCAGTGCTTCTGATTTGATATTGGCATTTTAAGACAACGACCAAGAAAAACGGGAGTTAAATGTCTATTAGTTGAGCTGTTACGCCAAAACTACTAAGGTGATTTAAATTAAAATTGCTACACATAATAGTCTAGACCTTAAGAAAGGACATAGGCTACTTTTTATCCTGTTGCGGGAAATAGTTCCTTCGGGACGCGAATAAAACCGCAAAGGTAACCTACTTTTAAATAAAGGAAAGAAGCTCTACAAAAACACATTCATCTAAATTTTATTCCATACCACAAAAAAAAATCTCTAACTCAAACCGCCGCCATTTTGGTACCATAAACCAGTTTCCTCATAGCGGCTATAAAATGTAAAACAATCTGAAAAACAATAATAAACTTATTGTTTCAATGCTGCTTTATTATTTCACGGCTGGAGTGACGTACAATCAACATTGCCAACTTTCTTATGTAAGCAAATCAAAATTATCGCTTTGTGTTGCCTTCCTGTGATTTGCTTCAGAAATGCGTGGGAACTGAAATAGGGTTGAACTTTGCTTGTTGCTAAGATTGATGGAAAAATAAAACGCTTAGTTTAGATATGGTTTAATAAGAAACTTTGTCTATACTAATATTATAAAGAGGAAAACTTTGTTTGTTTGTTTGGTTGTAATGAATAGGCTCAAAAACTACTGGACCGATTTTAAAAATTCTTTCACCATTCGAAAGCTACATTATCCACGAGTGACATAGGCTATATTTTATCCGGGTACGGGCAGTAATTCTCAAGGGATGCGAGTGAAACCGCGGGAAAACGGCTAGTTGGAATATAAAGACTAGAAATGCTTTTAATTAGTATCCAAATTTTATCTTACTAATATTATAGAAATACTGATAGAAAAAACATTTTTTTTTTAGTTGTAGTTTAATAAAAATCTATGGAATTTAATTACTATTAAGGCATTTTACCTAATACCTATGTAAATCTTATCCTTTTGATATTATAATTGCAAAAAAGATGAATGTTACAAATAAGTATTATAAACACAAAAACTGATGGATGGATTTTAATGAAATTAGATAGTCTAACCGCTAGTCTCACATATTCCAGACATAGTTCAGTCCAGAAAATACTGCCATAGACATGTTTTTTATTTTGATTACTTTTCTATGGCAGTAGCTGTCAGATAGCTATCTATAACTTTATCTGGAACCTGTAAAACTAGCCGTAAGTCTACTTGCGGAAAGTGGTTATCCTAGGACATAGGTGAAACAGCCAGTATTGTAATAAATCTCAAATCTTCTCGCACTGTAGAACTGCCAAAAAAAAGGTCACAATCCTATTAACCCTATTGTCTACTCATCCAAACTATGAATAGAATTAAAAGTAAAATTGGGCACGCGTACCATCCATTCCAGTAGTTTTTTAAACAATAAATATAAATAAAACAATAATACAAAGGTACTAACAATATTCCACCTCAACAAACGACAAACAAAAAAAGTCTCCACAAAAGAAGGTGTATTCAAAATACGAATTGGCGACGGTGTAAACAAACCATTGTCTATGGCCAGGTGACAGTGACAATTCGGTGTTCGTTTTTCAAAGAGCTGTCAAACTTAACGTCAATATTTTGGCGCGATTTGTAACGCCGTGGGTGTTGTTAGTAAATGGACAACGGGACTTTTTGGAAATATTTGGTACGGTAAGATTTTGTACGCTCCGTCGGGAATGATTTTAAAAGCCCATGAATTTTGAAAAACTACGTACTTATAGCCTTAGTTGATATTGTGATGGTAAAATTTACTTTATCTGTGTATTTAAAATGTTATTTTATAATGCCCTTAATTTTATTAAAAGGAAAAAATCCTCTTAAATAAAGGCTAGTTTTGTCGCAAGAATAACCATGGAAACAAATTGTATGCTATCTTTACTCCAAATAAAAAATCATAGTCTCCCTATACTTGTCCCAACTTTGTTAGGGTCGGCTGCCAATGCGGCTGTCTAATCGGATGCAGCTGAGAACCAGTGTTTTACATGGAGCGACTGCCTACTGACCTCCTTAAACCCAGTAGCCCGGGCAACCCGATACACCCTGGTAAGACTGGTTTGAATTTCTGGCTTCTAACTTCCCGTAACGGCTGCCAAAGATGTTCAAATTACAGCTGGCACCCAGAATTTAACGTCCCTTCCGATACATGGAGGAACTCGTCATGACATAGTCACCCCATCCACTGACCGGCCGTGCCAAGCGTTGCTTAACCTTATGGTCGATTGACCCATGCGGCTGTTACTGTCACTCAAAATATTTTTACTACGGCTACGACTAGGCCTACGAGATGCTACGACGTTTCGTAGCAATGCTACGACAGTTTATGACATTCTATGACAAGTGATCACTAAATCATATGTCCTCCGCAGCGTCTGTTTGTACGTAGTTTACTCAAAAACTACTGAATGGATTTTTATGCGGTTTGCACCAATGGATAGAGTGATTCATGGAGAAGGTTTTGGTATATGATTTATACCAGTGCAAAGTCCGTGTGGCGCTTGTTAATGATTAAAGAAATGTTATGATATTTTGTTTCATCTACTTGCTCATTGCTCATCCTATAAGATGACTCAAAAGTAGGTTGTGCATTCGGTCCTGATTCTGATCTCTCTCCGGTGGTGTCGGATTGCCGTCCCATCGCGCTATGAGAGTGAGGGAATAGGGAGTGCAGCTGTGTCAGCGCACATACTTGTGCTCTATAATATGTCCTGCGCAGCTGGCTGATCTCCTTAGAGAACAGACACAGTGACCAACAATCGGCTAAGATGCCATTATTATTACTAACTAAACCTTCAAAATTGCATTTCATCATAAAACCAAACTTTAGTTACACTGCAGGTGATTTACTTAAAGCTAAAATATTTACCTTCGCGTACAAAACCGATTTGTAACTTTACCGTAAAATTTTAAACCCAACTTACCTTTGCCAAAAAAAAAATAACGAGGCATAAACTCATGAACCGTTCAACAACAAATAAAAAAAAAACGTCACAACACCTGATAATCAATTTTACCGCGAAAATTGTACGTCAAAATATGTAACCAACTTACATTTGCGTTCCTCCAACTGACTTTTCTTCTACAAATGTATGGCTTGTGTATTTTGACAGCTGCATTTGCNGTAAAATTTTAAACCCAACTTACCTTTGCCAAAAAAAAAATAACGAGGCATAAACTCATGAACCGTTCAACAACAAATAAAAAAAAAACGTCACAACACCTGATAATCAATTTTACCGCGAAAATTGTACGTCAAAATATGTAACCAACTTACATTTGCGTTCCTCCAACTGACTTTTCTTCTACAAATGTATGACTTGTGTATTTTGACAGCTGCATTTGCAAGTTTGTTTGTAAACAACAATGGCGTCTTAGAAAACTCGGCGTGAGTTTAAAAATGTGATTCAATTGCAACAAGCGTGACTTATTTAGCGTGTGGGTGCAATACAAAATTGACAATGACTTGTTTTTCGAAATAAAAACGCCATATTTCCGTCTTTAAATTGGGATGTTTAAGATATTTTGGATATAAGAAAATAAAATATCACATCACACATTTTAAACGTTTGAATGTGTGAATGTTAGGTAAGACACAGACTTGTCAGACTTTCTGGCTTCTGACTACATGCAACGACTGCCAAAGATGTTCAAATGGCAGCCGGACCCACCAATTTAACGTGCCTTCCGAAACACGGAGGAACTTGTCAAGATCTCACGAACCCATCCACGGTTCGACCGCGCCAAGCATTGCCTAACTATACGATCGTTCGAGTCGTGTGGCTGTAACTTACTCACGACCACCTTATAGAGAGAACCTATAGTCCTATACTAGCTTCTGCCAGCGGTTTCACCCGCGTCCCGTGGGAACTAATCGGTGCACCCGATAAATGGACTATCTAACACTGAAAGAATTTTTCAAGTCGGGTCAGTAGTTCCTGAGATTAGCGCGTTCAAACAAACAAACAAACTCTTCAGCTTTATAATATTAGTATACATTTCTTCTTAAACTAAAGTCGTTTTGAATATTGATACTTAACCATGCAATATTGTATAGAAAACAAATACCGTTGACATGTATGTAATCGAGAACACACTTCAATATATTGACATGTGAGAACGTTCTTATTTCAAACGTTACGCGCCATATTGGGGCCGATCAAAGAGAAAAAAATACGTTGACATTTTGAGCGAAGAGTTTTAATGGTATTTATTGTCTATCAGCTTGGACAATTTGAATAAAATTTTGTTTTGTTATGTTTAGTTGTCCGTTGACTTCTAAATATAATAATCTTTTAGTTGTATCTTCTATCTATGTATATAGGAGTACATCCCAATCTGCATATTAAATAGGCCATTTTTTTAACGATGGGAAATCATCAGTGTGACCCCTCCCGCTGTGGGCGACAGCGTGAGGGAGTGTCAGACTTTTACTGACTAAAACCCACCGTTGTTCCTTCGGGAGCCCTTTGTGTGCCAGGGCCGCGGTAACTCTTTCGAACAACCCGCAGCCCCGATAGTAAATAGGCCTTAGTTTTAATTTTCATTGTATAAGGAAAATAAGGGAAGTTGCGAGGTGACCCCAAAATGAGTATTTTTATAACTTACCGGGGCTACCTCAGTTTTTGTATTGGTGAACAATGTTAAGAAAACAGTAAAACGTTTTTATTATATCTTCTCTATACGTACTCTTGTATATTAGACAGAAACCAGTTTTTTTTAATACACTATCCCTAAATATTAATTAAAAAAAATCTATGATACGCAATCCATTTTCTTTAATATTTAAGAAACATTTTAATACAGGCGTGGGTAGAAACTTAAAAACACTGTCTATAAGAACCACTCCCATCCTCGATAAAAAAGAAATTATATTATTCCAAATATACACAAAAGCGGGGTCCATTTATTTGCTCTTTAGAATCCAATATGGCCGACAATAGACGCTATGAGCCCTGTGGCGCGCTAATTATGAAAATATCGGAGGTGAAAGTTGTAGCTTCGAAACACCATCGGTTAGGTAGATGGTATGGTATAGGAGGTAGCGAGAAGCGATTTTTGTGAACTAATTTTTAATTCTTTGTACTTTTTTGACATAAACTTTGGCAATGGCTTAAATAAATACTGTAAAAAACACAAATAAATAAGTTGTATTTTTTTAAAGTATTTATTTACACAAATAACTAAGTACTAAAAATCTTATAATAGTTGATATTTTACGTTTGTTTTATTCGTATTTTTATTATTATCTAAAACACACATATGTTATTTCTGAAGATTATTTTGTAATTAAATACCTAATGATATAGATACAATCAAATTTGAATTGGGTCTTGTCTCACCTTTTTTTTCAAATCAAACCAACAATTTCTGATATAAGCACTTACAATCAAACAAAATCTTTAACCTAAGTATAAAAAAATATGTATCCTTTGTTTTACACAGTTCAAAAAACATTTACCTACCTACCTAAAATTTCGCAGATAACACAAACTTAAAAAAAATAAAACGCAGGCCCCAAAACGCAGGTTAAATTACCATAAGCCCGGTCTAAAACCGATTAGAGACAACACGCTGGGTTACCATATCTCCTATTGTGTTACTTGTCAAAATAATTCTCGTTTTTTCCAACGGTTCCGAGTTTTTTTACCGTCCACACCCGCCGCGGTCGGCTAAAATAGTGTCGGCGAAAATTGGGTTTCAAAAGGACCTTTTAAAAAGCTTAAGATTGGTGATAGCGTTTGACTGTTTATATTTTGTTATTTTTCTTCTTGTTAAAATAAGTTTTTTTAGTTTTAAAGACCTTAGTATTTGTCTCGTTGGTCTAGCGGTCACAATAGTCCCTTAAATTGCTTGGTGAACTTTTAAGATACTTTCATAGAACAGCCATGAGTAAGGAACTTGGTGATGGATACACCCGTGCATCGGAGAGCACGTTAATGTCGGTCCTGCGCCTAATCTCTGTCCGGTCGTGTCGGAGTGCCGTCCCATCGGGTTATGAGAGTGATGGAATAGGGAGTGCACCTGTGTCTGCGCAAATGCTTGTGCACTATAATATGTCCCGTACAGTTGGCTGATCTCCTTATATGAGAACAGCCGCCGTGGCCTACAATCGGCTAGGACGCCATCATTGCGTGAAAGAGGAACAAACAACCATACATACTCACATTTAAAATATCAGTAAGGATTACCTACGAATCGCTCCAGTTTTATTATCGTCCCACAGCTGGGCACAGGCCTCCTCTCACACAGAGAAGGATTGAGCGTTAATCACCACGCTCGCTCAATGCGGGTTGGTGATTTCAGACTTTAGTTACAGTCCAGGTTTTCTCGAGATGTTTTCCTTTACCTTTAGTGTCTAAACACACTATGCCGAACGAACGCGACCGAACCTCCGCGGCTAATTATAAGTTCCAACGTATTCGGCTGATATATCACACCATAAGTGGCGAACTTACGCGGCAGAAATTCAGTTGCGCAATTTTGTGTGTATATTCGGTGTTCGATGGAACCGAACTTCGGTAATACGTTGCCGCCGAATTGCCGCTGAACTTACGCTCGACCGAAGTTCGGCTGTACGCTAAAACGCAACGTAATTTTGGCATAATGTGTCGTCAGTAATTCAAATAGCATTGCAGGCGTAATCATGCCGAACTTCGGTCGCGTATCTTCGGCATAGTGTGTTTAGACACTTAATCAGTCATTGGTTATTCATCAGTCACTTTAACCAGGTAAAACAAGAAAACTATCAACAAATTAATCAGCTGATTGACACCTGATAATGTATTCTTGGAACTAATTATCAACATGTGCACAACAGGTGTGAATTTTGAACTAAATTAAGAGCAATAAATGCACACCTTTGTACTTGCTAATTAGCGTAACTATAATACTTGAGCCTGTTTCGTTACTCGGTTTTTTAAACCCTCGTCGCAAAAATGGATGTTATAATTTTTACTGCTATATGTGTATATTTATGGCTCCGTACCTCTTAAACGAATGAGCCGATTTAGATGAGGTTTTATAAGGTGAAATCTGGTTTATTAGCGGTGTTTTTTATGTAAGTTTCATGAAAATCGGCACAGCCGTTTTAAAGTTATTAGCTGTTTTATGGGTATAAAATTCATAGGTGTTAAATGATTTATCGAATTGGGTCAGTGTGTTTCAGTGATTTTTATTTGTAGGTGCAAATAAACTAAATCAAATCTATACTAAATACTGCAGACTAAAATTTATGAGCCTGATCAAACTATCGGCCGACTTAAAGTTGACAGTGTGTTCTTAAATAAACTAAACCATTCTTCTCCCCATATCTATACTAATATAAAGCCGAAGAGTGAAGAGTTTGTTTGTTTGTTTGAACGTGCTAATCTCAGGAACTACTGGTCAGTACTAGATAGCCCATTTGTCGAGGAAGGCTATAGGCTACTTTTTATTTAGGTACGCCGAGTAGTTCCCATGGGACGCGGGTGAAGTCGCTGGCAGAAGCCAGTGTTTTTATAATTATTAAACTTTTCGTACGACCAAAAATAAAGCAATTATCTTATATTTTAATCTGCAATATTCTTGTTAAATTGCCAAACATCAACAACATAGTAACGCAAGGAGCATCCAATTAATGACATGACCTTTTCACACGCAACCCTNTACAGTTGGCTGATCTCCTTATATGAGAACAGCCGCCGTGGCCTACAATCGGCTAGGACGCCATCATTGCGTGAAAGAGGAACAAACAACCATACATACTCACATTTAAAATATCAGTAAGGATTACCTACGAATCGCTCCAGTTTTATTATCGTCCCACAGCTGGGCACAGGCCTCCTCTCACACAGAGAAGGATTGAGCGTTAATCACCACGCTCGCTCAATGCGGGTTGGTGATTTCAGACTTTAGTTACAGTCCAGGTTTTCTCGAGATGTTTTCCTTTACCTTTAGTGTCTAAACACACTATGCCGAACGAACGCGACCGAACCTCCGCGGCTAATTATAAGTTCCAACGTATTCGGCTGATATATCACACCATAAGTGGCGAACTTACGCGGCAGAAATTCAGTTGCGCAATTTTGTGTGTATATTCGGTGTTCGATGGAACCGAACTTCGGTAATACGTTGCCGCCGAATTGCCGCTGAACTTACGCTCGACCGAAGTTCGGCTGTACGCTAAAACGCAACGTAATTTTGGCATAATGTGTCGTCAGTAATTCAAATAGCATTGCAGGCGTAATCATGCCGAACTTCGGTCGCGTATCTTCGGCATAGTGTGTTTAGACACTTAATCAGTCATTGGTTATTCATCAGTCACTTTAACCAGGTAAAACAAGAAAACTATCAACAAATTAATCAGCTGATTGACACCTGATAATGTATTCTTGGAACTAATTATCAACATGTGCACAACAGGTGTGAATTTTGAACTAAATTAAGAGCAATAAATGCACACCTTTGTACTTGCTAATTAGCGTAACTATAATACTTGAGCCTGTTTCGTTACTCGGTTTTTTAAACCCTCGTCGCAAAAATGGATGTTATAATTTTTACTGCTATATGTGTATATTTATGGCTCCGTACCTCTTAAACGAATGAGCCGATTTAGATGAGGTTTTATAAGGTGAAATCTGGTTTATTAGCGGTGTTTTTTATGTAAGTTTCATGAAAATCGGCACAGCCGTTTTAAAGTTATTAGCTGTTTTATGGGTATAAAATTCATAGGTGTTAAATGATTTATCGAATTGGGTCAGTGTGTTTCAGTGATTTTTATTTGTAGGTGCAAATAAACTAAATCAAATCTATACTAAATACTGCAGACTAAAATTTATGAGCCTGATCAAACTATCGGCCGACTTAAAGTTGACAGTGTGTTCTTAAATAAACTAAACCATTCTTCTCCCCATATCTATACTAATATAAAGCCGAAGAGTGAAGAGTTTGTTTGTTTGTTTGAACGTGCTAATCTCAGGAACTACTGGTCAGTACTAGATAGCCCATTTGTCGAGGAAGGCTATAGGCTACTTTTTATTTAGGTACGCCGAGTAGTTCCCATGGGACGCGGGTGAAGTCGCTGGCAGAAGCCAGTGTTTTTATAATTATTAAACTTTTCGTACGACCAAAAATAAAGCAATTATCTTATATTTTAATCTGCAATATTCTTGTTAAATTGCCAAACATCAACAACATAGTAACGCAAGGAGCATCCAATTAATGACATGACCTTTTCACACGCAACCCTTGTACAGCAGTTTTTGATGTACCGTGAAACGTGACATACATACAAACACGCCTACTTTCTTTATAGTGATAATTGAAGCCTGTAAGTACGTATCATACTCATTTTGAAGCCGTAACGAGGTTGTTAATTGGTGTTGCTGTATTGAAAAAAATGGGTGGGTGTAAGATATTTTTTTGATTTTCTGAAAAATGAAATGTTTCCGAGATTACACAAGCTTTATGTTATTTTCAGAATCTATCAAATTTGGGGTTTTGCAATCGATTCTTGGGTCGGGTTTTTGGACAGTTTCACAGCAGCCCGGAGTCTGGAAGCTGGCGGAATTACACCCCCGTGCCGCAGGGTACATAAAGCCGGCGTCCCCGAATGCTGCTCATTAGTAGTCGTTGTTACAATACCACGTCAGAGGCCGTTAGGCCGATTTGAAAAAAACTCTTACGCTTAGGTATAGCACTGACTTCCATTTCACAAACAAACGAATCACTCTTTCATAATTTCGTAGTTTGCACCAATTTTATGAACAAATCAAAATGGATATCGAAAAGAATTTATTCAAAGTAGGCTGAAAAACAGCACTTTTCGAACGTCAAAATTACATGAGACAGCCCCAAAAACGCCTACCCTTCGCCACTTCTTATGTGCTTTAGCTGGGAAGAAGAAGTGGCGCAACAAACTCCCCAGCAATCTATCACTCAACGGCATTAAACCACAATTATTCAACTATAATAAAACAATATTATTTCTATGAGACCATAAATATAAAAGCAAGGAATTTCACAAACATTCAACACGAAGGCATTTCAATTATACTACATGGCAACCCCGCCATCTCGGCCAATTATCTGCGCAATAATTACTTGCCACGCTTTTAGCTGGCAACACTATAATTATCCTATTATAACGACGTGCAGGCTTAAGTAATGGCGGTAAAGAAGTCATATTTTATAGACGGTATGTGTAAGCAACCATTGGCAACCATCTTGGATTGCCTAAAGATGTCTCGTTGATTTTACCCGACAAATTGTCTTTACCTTTTTAGGTTGTGAAAAATTAAAATTAAACATATGTCGTGTATGATTCACTTCAATATTTCAATATAGGACATTGCACTTTTTTATCCTCTGTTTTGTGTTGCTAACAAAACAGCAAATCCTACTATCCTCCACAACCCAGTTACCCGGCAACCCGATACGCTTAGGTAAGATTGGTTGTCAGACTTACTGGCTTCCGAACGACTGCCAAAGATGTTCAAATGACAGCCGATACCCAGCAGTTTATCGTGCCTTTCGAAACACGGAAGAACTCCTCACGTCAATGGTCACACATCCACGGACCAACCGCGCCAAGCGTTGCTTAACCTTATGATCGATCCGCGCGGCTTTGATTTAGCCATACGCACGCGTACTTTCAAGAAAAGTGAATAATTCCAAAATTGCTCCAAATCTATGTCGGGCGAGTCCCTGATTCGAAAATATAATATTTTAATCCCTTATTCCTTTCATATGTCAAGTAAAATAATACTGTGTACCATTTCAAAAAAAATGTAGTATCCAGAATAACCTTAACTGATAAATTCATCTTGCAATATTGCCGTTCACAATAATATCAACGATCAATTTAACGTGTCTGAAAGCTACACCAGCTAAAATTAACTCATTTATTTAAACAATACAACAATATTGAGTTATACGAAAAATTAGAAAACTTGAAAACATACGTTCGTAAGAAATAACATACAATTTTCTACCAATTAAGTTCTTTACTGTTCTCGATATTATACATACTAAGACGAAACACATTTGAAAACCACCACCATTGCAAAACCAACCTTATGTACTAGTCACTAAAGTTCAATTTTGTCCTTTCGAATACCATTCGGACCACACACGTCGCACGTTTTTAAAAAAGGAACGCGCCAACCGCGCCTCGTTCGTTACCTCATCGTCGGCTGTTTTTTTTTAATTTTCTTTTTTTAAGCTAAAGGCATCGCAGCTAGTTATATACCGCCTTCTTGTAGTGGGGGATGAGTAGCAATCGTTCGGAAACTACCATTCCACTTTATAATTTAGACTTTTTCAATTCATTTTGGTATTAAGTTTATTGTATGTTATCTTATCGTTTGAGTGTGACCGCCTTTGAGTATATCTTTACTTTAAAAGCAGAGGATTTTAGTATTGAATTACTCTGAGAAACGGTGAAGGAAAACATTGTTGAAAACGAGTCGCCTCCTTGCGAGCGTGGTGATCAATTGCTTTTAATCTTCCGTATGGGCTTATACTTAATCTTAAATTTTTGGGTCAATGGAGGTAATAATTATGTTATTTTGCTTGTGTACTTTGTTATAATAACATTTATTAGCGATCTGTACTTAAAGAATAGCTCTGGACACGAAAAATTTAACTACATCGTGGCTGAAAATTAAAGTCTATCATTAGCAGAAGAAAAAGTTATTAAAATAAAGGGAATTTAATTTATTTGACATATTGAATTAAGGACATAACAGAAAATATTATAATTTGTAAATATTACTAAAATTCTGATTACTATTCATAATTTTTGAGTTAGCCGTCGGCTACAGCTTTCATTATGAAAATCAAGTAACCAGTCGGTCGGTTACCAGGCACGAATTTCAATAGAAAATCGTTTTTACGCTATTTTCCGTAAATAGGTTAGTTAGTTTATTTTATAAGCGTCCTTTGAAAAATCAAAAATGCATTTCTAAGTGCACACTATACCTTAATGTAGATGTAAGTGCGAGAAATACATGTTCCCATGTAATATATTAGACTAAATTAAGTATATATTTATAAGCTGTGATCCCTTAATGAAAAGTTGCAATATTTAGATTTAAGTATTAAAAAGTTGCAAAAGTAAAATTTAGTTTTAAGATAATTTGCTACGCCCTAATAGGGTTATGTATATAATTAAAGGAAAATTATACCTGGTGTGCATTAATTATGCAGTAAACGAATAAAGATTAAACATTTGAAATAATTTAAAAAAACCGGCCAAGTGCGAGTTGGACTCACGCACGAAGGGTTCCTTACCATTATCTATGAAAAATGAACGTATCTATTACCTACAACTAGACAAAATACAAACATTTTTCGGGCGAATAAAATAACTTTGTTTTTCATAGGTACAAACATATTAACAACAAAGTTATTATTTGCAGTTTCACAGTTTATTGTATGGGGACCCCACTTAATACATTTTTTTAATTTTTAGATTAATAATTTACAGAAATACATCATTTGTAAAAATTTCAGCTTTCTAGCTATCACGGTTACTGAGATACAGCGTGGAGACAGACAACGAAGTCTTAGTAATAGGGTCCCGTTTTACCCTTTGGGTACGGAACCCTAAAAAAGGTATTAAACGCTGAAGAGTTTGTTTGTTTGGTTGAACGCGTTAATTTTAGGAATCACAGGATCAATTTGAAATAATATTTCAGTGTTACTTCTAGTGCTTCGGACTACCCGTAACGACTGCCAAAGATTACGAAATGACAGCTAGGACCCAACAGTTTATCGTGCCTTCCGAAACATGGAAGAACTCGTTATAACAAGATGGTCACCCATCCACGGACTGACCACGCCAAGCGTTGCTTAACCTTATGATCGATCGATCCGCGCGGCTTGGACTTAGCCACGAGCTCTTATACCTAAACATATTCTCAAAATGGTCGACAAACCCTCTAATAAATAACATTGTTTTATTACGAGAACGGATCTTAACAGCCGACGACGCCATTTTTATTTTTTATAGTTTTTTAAAGATCCCACCGGTATGTGGTGGCCTTTGAAGATTATTTTGTTATCTCCTCGTAATAAAATAGGTATGTTGCTTGTGGTATGGCTTATTTGTAATCGAGTTTTCGTTACGTGGAACGGAGCGATATTTTTTTGAATCGTTCTTTTTTTGATTTTTTTATTTGTCGATTGTTTTTGGGATTGCGATTTTAAATGGCGGGAGATTTTTTGTTGATATTTATGTTATGATTTAATGATAACATGCAAAATTGCGGCGGTAGTTATTTTGTAATGGTATTTTTAACACCGGCACCGTTTATATAAGGTTTAGTTAGATAATTAAGATATGTATTGTGTATTGTACAAGTCAAATTAATTAATGAAATCACAATAATGACCCACTTATGACAGTGTTGCCTACACAGTACCTACATAAGACAGTTTCGTCGGTAGATACTTAGATACTTAACATTTCGCTTACTCATCCGATTATTCTGATAATAAGAACTCACACAAAGTAGGCTACAATATAATGACCGAAAACATCAATGTAAAAAAGAGCCAAGTTTAACAAGGAAGAACTAAATTATAGTTTTTTTTTATAGAACATTACTACTATGTTGCGTTAGATAATGTTGTGCAATAAAACACTATGTTGTGAGAAAACGGACCTTGAATGAGTCGTTTGGAGTAATATATTTAATTAATAATGAAGTATTAAAATTACTGATAAATTCTACACCTAAACCTAACTTACGGATATCTTACTTATCTTCATTTTTATAGCGTCAACAGACAGACAACAACCCTAGATAATATTATATTAATCATAGTCATCATATTTCTTTCGACTTTGGCGCCTGATAGCACAAAATAATGTTCTTTTTAAACCTTTATTTTATTCCTTACTTTTATATTATTACTAGCTTCTGCCAGCGGTTTCACCTGCGTACCGTGGGAACTACTCGGCGCACTTGGATAAAAAGTAGCCTATAGCCTTCCTCGATAAATGGGCTATCTAACACTGAAAGAAATTTTCAAATCGGACCAGTAGTTCCTGAGATTAGCACGTTCAAACAAACAAACTCTTCAGCTTTATAATATTAGTATAGATATAGTAAGGAATTCGTTTACAGTGTCTATATAGGTACCTATTGTATGTTATATTGTCAAAATATAAAAAAATACCTGTAATTAAAAGAAAAATCAGTTACACATAATATTTTTTTAGAAATACCGACTTACATCCCAAACTTGGCTCCCAAACACTCCATTAAGAGTAAAATGAGCAAAAATGCCCCATCACGCCCCCACGGGCTTCGTAACACCAATAATATAATTTGTTAGACTCCCCAGAGAGGATATGTGGGTACTTTAGCCTAGTTAGCGGCTAATTGTCCCGGATCGCCCCAGTTTCTATTGTTAACTGATTTATCATTTTTTGGGGCATTTTGTAGGGAGGAGATTATTGAAAGTAAACTTTGTAAGAGGGGAGAGGGGAAGATATTTTTGATGTGTGTCTTATTGATAATGCATCGGAGAGCACGTTAATGTCGGTCCTACGCCTGATCTCCCTCCAGTCGTGTCGGATTGCCGTCCCATCGGGTTATGGGAGTGCACCTGTGACAGCGCAAATTCTTGTGCACTATAATATGTCCTACGCAGCTGGCTGATGTCCTTATATGAGAATAGCCGCCGCGGCAGACAATCGGCTAGGGCTAGGACGTCATTATCATCATTGATAGTTATCTGTACTAATGTTATGAAGCTGAAGTTTTTTTTTGTTTAATCTTAGGAACTATTGGGGCTAACATGTTTTTTTTTCAATGTTGGATAGCCTATTTATCGAAGAAGGCTATAGGCTACTTTTTATCTGGTTGCGTGGAGTTGTTTCCACGGGATGTGAGTAATACCGCTGGCGGAAGCAAGTTAACACTATTTTACTAAGATGATAAATCGCAAAAAAATGTAGCTGTACATTATCACGTTTAATTTTGTGGTCTACTTGCCAGTCATACAATTTTTAACTAATTTCCTAAAAAAGAGGTTTTTATTCAGATGTTCTTATGTTATAAATACCACAAATTCTATTAAATAGAATACAAAACAATAACATCAAATATGTTAGTGTTTTTTCAGAATTCTCTAAAGGTTTAGAATGCGCTAAATGCCGTAGGAAATATTCAAGAAATAAGTACTAAATGCATTAAAAACTACTTGACACTTTAAGCTTATCTGTCATCTTTAAGCTAATGTTTATTGTAGACAGCTGACGTGTAGGGTTCAGGTCACACCGAAAGATTTGAGATTGTGATAATAATACTAATATTATTCTATAAAATTATGTATTATACAAATTGTAACGTCTATGTCTGCTGCAAATATGTCATTTAATTTTGTAAACTTTAATTCATTTTTTTGCTGTGCCCTAACAGGGTCCATAATTGTACCTAGCTTTAAGCCTCTTTTAACACCCATCGTAACATTAGATATGGAACGCAAATAAATATATGAATATGATTAGCGATGAGAAAATATTTTTAGAGTGATAATTTAAATAACACACTATAAAACGAAGTTCTTCTCTCCGTTTTAATAACATCGAAGTTCAAACATAACCTAGCAACAAACTTGGAATTAAAATAAAGATTTCAAATATTATTCGCACTTGGCTCTCGTTTCTCATTTACGTTTCCGATGCTGAGAGCATTTGTTCAGACTAGAGATGTGCCGTTGTCGGCAATATTGCCCAATGTGGGAATATTGGTAGCAATATAGCCGCCAATATGGCCCAAAGTGGCAATATTGCCGGCAATATTGCTACCAATATTCCCACTTTTTAGCAATATTGCCGGCAACGGCACATCTCTAGTTCAGACGCAGTCGCCATAAGCAGATGCTACAAAAATCCGTCGCTTCGCATTCAGTTTAACATCAACCTAATGCATTATATATAATTATTGTTAATGTACTCATTCTTACGTCATTATTATGTAAATAACACGCCTGAGGCTGAAATGTGAGACTTGCAGACTTGCAGACTTGCATCTATATTCAAAAGTAATGTATGGAAGAATCACCAATCACCCGTGCATTGGAGAGCACGTTAATGTCGGTCCTGCGCCTGATCTCTCTCGACTCGTGTCGGATTGCCGTCCCATCGGGTTATGAGGGTGAAGGAATAGGGAGTGCACCTGTGTCTGCGCAAATGCTTGTGCACTATTATATATCCTGCGCAGCTGGCTGATCTCCTTATATGAGAACAGCCGCCGTAGCCGATAAACGGCTAGGACGCCATCATGGAAGAATACTTACATACCTATACAAGACTAGCTATTTACCCGCGGTTTTACCTGCGTTCGGAGGGACTTCTTCCCGTACCCGGATAAAAAAGGATAGAGATCAGGCGCAGGACCGACATTAACGTGCTCTCCGATGCACGGGTGTATCAATCACCAACTTCCAGACTCCGGGCTGCTTTATGAACGTTTCTGAAACCTACAAAACGATTTCGGCCCGACCCGGGAATCGAACCCGAGACCTCATGCACAGCAGTCGGCTATGCGCCTACTAGACATAGAAAAAGGCTAGATAGATAACAGATTAATTTGACAACTTACATTGTCTGCAAAATACGTATGGTCCGTTTCGCAGGTTCCAGATAATACTCTTGATAGATATCTGGCAGATAATGCTATAGAAAAGTTATCAAATTTAAAAATATTTCTATGGCATTATCTGTCAGATAACTATCTAGAACCTTACCTGCAACCTGTGAAACTGGCCTAATTATTTTTTCTTGTAATATGTTCTTCTATAACCAACGAGACCTACAAGTTTATTCCTCTTACCACCTGAATCTACCACCCTATATACCTACTATAACAACATAATGATTTGCGCACCGTGCCTTATCGCGCCGCGGCGACCGCGCTCGACAAATAACAATTTATATGTTAATAATTCGGGTTTTACGAGCGGGTGGATGCGGTTAGTGACAGGAGGAACCTAACTGATATTTTTTGTGTTCTTTTTTTAAATACTTTTTGTAATGGCGTTGAAATTTTAATGGCGGAATTTTGGTATCGATTGAAATTTAATATCAAATGGTGCTCTATAAAAGTAAATGAGGCTTTTTAGCCGGTTGACGGGAGTTGTTTCCCCGGGACGTGGGTGAAACCGCCGACGGAATCTAGTCTCCAACATTTACTTATACCAAAAAAGCTGAAGAGTTTCATTTGTTCTCCTAAACGGGCTCAGATCCAAATCAAAAAGCTGCTTTTGTGCTAGATAGCCCATTTATCGATGAGACTATAAAATTTATTCGAGTGTACGGACTTGTTCCACCGGAACGTTGACGAAGCCGCTAGTGGAAGGTAGCAATATGATATGAACGAAAAAATATAACCATAAAAATTATTTCCATCACGAGTTAACTCATCGTAACAGCCGTTCGCGCTGAGTTAGCATCACTGTCACCATGCGCTATAT
>NWSH02000447.1:20009-31073 GCA_002382865.2 Heliothis virescens | reverse complement strand
ATAGTGCACGCGATAATAGCCACAGCGGTGGAAATGGACTTTTGGACGTTGACTGTACCTACTAGTCATGACTACTAAAGAATGACTAAAAACCTAAAAACAAACTACTTTGTACAAGTTATAAAAGATAATTTTATTTGTAATGTCATGAAATAATGAATTAGAATTGTATGGGACAGCCAAAAACACGGTAAATGGATTATGTGGCTTGACAGAAAAAATCTAGACACTGCATATTGCAAAAAATAATGAGATATGGGCACAGGAATGATGACGATGGTTAATAATTTTTTAACGATACAAATAACTGATAATTACAGGACGAAAGTAAATTTAAATGTAAACTATGATAAGACACTGCTTCTTCATCCAAAAATACGAAACGCAAACATTTCTCACCTACCACAAATACAATAAGAAAATCTATCTTTATCCCTAAAACCTAAAAGATTACATAAAACATGAACATTCGTGTATTAGTTAAAGCCGAGCCCCGGCACTAATGAGTAGTGGCGGGAGTGGCAGCCATGATTGAAATCTATGGTGCACGTCAACGCCAATTGGGAATGTCTAGAAATATTGACCTTGGGTCGTTGAAGGTTTTAGAGATATTATTTTGGTTTTATTTTTGTTCTTTTAATTAATTAAATATTGAATTCTTGTGAATTTTCCCTGAAAGATTGGTTTGGGGAAACCTTCGATCTATCGAAACTTACGCCGGATTCCAATAGACCTACTCGAGATAGTATTTTGACACTATAATAGCCCCATATAAGTAATGTCAAATTCCTATACCTATTGAGGATATCAACAGATAAATACTTAGGTTAATAAAATTCACCTTTTGGAAAAGTTGTGTGAATTAACCGAATGAAAACCAAAATAGCAAGGCAGGGAATGATACTATGGTAACGTGTCAAGAGGCATAGAAGACGAAAACTTAAAAATATCTGGGAGTAGGTTAACAATACGTAAAGATTGAAGCTATTTGCTATCCAGCTGTGAAAAAAATAATCAGCATGCGAGAGAAACAGCGGGTTACGAATAAAAATATTAAGGTAGAGAGTGCACGTAGATTCATACATAAACTAGGCACCGTAATCTATACTAATATTATAAAGCTGAAGAGTTTGTTTTTTTGAACGCGCTAATCTCAGGAACTACTGGTCCTATTTGAAAAATTATTTCAGTGTTAGATAGCCCATTTATCGAGGAAGGCTATAGGCTACTTTTTATCCAGGTGCGCGCAGTAGTTCCCACGGGGAAGTGGTTAAAACCGCTGGCGGAAGCTAGTTTTAAAAATAAAATAGCGAAGCAAAATCTATATCGCAACAATTTTTTTTTCCATGTTATCGCACAAAAAGTATTTTTCCAAACGCGTTCGAAAATAGCATAAAAAAAACCTACTCTATTCCGAGGTTTCAACCGTAGGTTTACACTCGTATATACAAACATTCCACCAACTACATATATACTATGCTAACACTAAAACCGAGTGAGAATCTGAGTAAATAGTTGAGCCACAGCCAATCAAACCGTCTGTTTGTTTCTAGTTACAGTTAACACGTCTAGAGATTACATGCTAGCTTCTGATTGTGGTTTCACCCGTACCCGGGGGTAATACATCCCGCATGTGGATAAAAATGGAGCGTATTATGTTATTCTGATACACGAGTATCAGAGTTATGTTACAGCCAAGTTTTATCAAACCCACATATTTTTTTTCAAATATCTAAATCTGTAGAGAGGTCAATTCTGTACATGAAATATATTCCCAAAATAACTATCAGAGGGTGATTAGGAATCGACACTAATGCCAAAAATGCAATCAGTAGAATTTTTGTCTGTCTGTCTGTATAACCGTTACAGAAACAAAAACTACTCGACGGATTTTAACGAAACTTGGTACAATTATTATTCATACTCCTGAGATGATTATAGTATACTTTTATCACGCTACAATCAATGGGAGCAGAGCAGTGAAGGAAGGGAAATTTTTATCCGGGTGCGCCGAGTAGTTCCCACGGGACGCGGGTGAAACCGCTGGCAGAAGCTAGTAAGGTCTATAGGGGCAAGACCGAACGGTTTTTCAATGAGATGAGCAGTGTTGTGTTTGAAGACGTGTAGAACCGTACATATAAGCGTATTCTAAAATGTTTTTTGTCATGAGTAAAGAGCAAGGAATATATTTTTGTATCATATTAATACCTTCCTATTAAATCTATTCGAAAGCAGAAAAAAAAATAAGTTAAATGTTGTTATTACGAAAATATGTCTAGGGGAAAGACAAAAAGGTGATGGGGAAAGACCGAAATAGTTTCTAAAATCGTTCAAATGAATATCTGACGCTGTTGATGCTCACTAGTCTTTATTTTGAAGTGCCTAGAATACTCGGAACTACCAGTAGTGTCAAAATGCCTTGGCATAACAAAGATAAAACGAATTATTTGTTTTGTATATTTCAATCTTACCCCACCGGGGAAAGATTGAAGAAGAGGTTCCCAAACTTTTCACTACAGCTTAAAAATGAATTTAAAAAAATACTGTCAATCAAATAAATACTTTTATTAATAATAATAATTCAAATCCACACAATTTGAAATAAAACTATGAGTTTTGAAATCGGGGTCAGATCGAAATTTTTATATGTTCTTCTTACCCCGTCAAATTTTTATGGGTGAAGATGGAAAGTTGTAATAACTCCTAAAATACGTTATAAAAACATATTTAGGTGTAATAACACGACTAAAAATTCAAAATAATGAGCAGGTATTCCAATAAAACACTCGTACCTACCTCATAAGTGAAGTTATGGAACTCGGGGGAAGATAAAAAAACTCGATTTAACTTCGTAAAAGTCACGACTCGGGTATTTAAGTTTTTAACACGACCAATCACTCGAAATGGCAAACGCTGAATGAGAAAGTATGGCGTAACAAAATGGCGATTCTAATAATGTTGCTATCACAGCAAAATCTGCACTAAATCTGGAGTTATGGATGACATTTTGTGTTACCCCGTTTTTCATCTTGCCCCCACTGACCTTACTTATAATATAGGTAGGATAAGTAAAGATTTAAGCTGTACAACATATTACAACAATATAAATCCTGAGTAATTGTAACGTACACATATTCATTATAAATGCCCCTAGCAAGGTCAATGCACATTTTAACTATCCTCAAAATAAATAGAAAATTATTATACATTTTATTATAAAATGAGTTTTTCAACCAAAGAAAATGATGCACCAGCTATGAAAATAAATTATGAACGTCGAGAAACTTTGAAAATCACTGGCTCAGACAGTTTAAAAACTTTAGCTGCACTTTACTTCTAAAACGACTGGAAATTACAAGTGCTTGAGTTCCAAACTATTTTATTATTAAGTAGTTGCACTTTAAAGTTTGAGAAACATTTGCTTTTTAATTAGTTCGTGTGAATAATATTTTTTAAGATAAAGATAAAGTTTGATTTCGTATGGTTTAGTACGAAAGTGGAAAAAAGAAATACTTAAAATTAAACTCCATGTTTATTTTATTTCTATGACGGAGAATCTAAAGGACATACATCACATCAACCTACCTCAATCTGTCAAATTTCTTCAATAGATTTTCTACCTTATCACAATAGTGTTCGATTGGTAAAATTTGACTGATTCGGGTAGGTTGGCCCGCTGTAGTCTACATAGTATCTAGTATACATATGACAGCAGGTCAACGTACCTATACGAATCTGTCAAATTTTACCACTCGAATATTTATACCTTCCACTATTGTGATAAGGTTGAAAATCTATTGAAGAAATTTGACAGATCGTGGTAGGATGTGTATCTGTACATAAGTAAAAAAACATTGTGCCTCCTGCTTTTTAAATATATAAAAATATATGATGATTTACGTATGTTACATAATGTATTATTCTTCATAACTGTATCTCGTATTTCCGAAAAGATAATGACGAAAATTTAAAAACACGCCCTCATTATTTCAACCGAAAAAGCCGAAAATCATTCTACATTTCAATTTATCTTATCGAGTAGTAACTGGGTTGGAAAACCGAACAAGAACTGAACATTTTCCGATATGAAAGTCCAGTAAAAAACTGATATTGGATTTTATCGATATGTCCAACGTTCGTCACTATACATACGTCACTATATACAGGGTAGTCGTACCGTGGTTGATTGGCACTTGTGACGAACTCGTGACGAACTTTAACAAATCTGTCGCACCCTGTGGAGTGAAAATTGTTTTTGTTTTTTTTTGTTTATGGAACTTGGTTGTTAGCAGTTGTCATATGTTTGCGTTTACCCAAGCGCATGAAATCTAGATTTTGCGGCTTGAGGAACCTTTTTGACCACTGTTTTAAAAAATATGCATCGGAGAGCATATTAATGTTGGTCTTCGCCTGATCTCTGTCTTGATCATCGATCGGGTTATGAGAGTGAGAGAATAGTGAGTGCATCTGTGGTAGCGCAAATGCGCCACTATAATATGTTCTACGCAGCTGATCTCCTTATATGAGAAAGCCGCCGTGGCCGACAATCGGCCAGCACGCTATTATTATATAAAATATTCATGAAAACACAAATATTTTACGTTGCTGTTTTTAGATTCTATTTCGCATCAACAAAAAACACAAACATAAAACCTACTTTATTCGATATCGGTTAGAAATAAATTCCACCACGATATTGGTCCTATCTATTCTAAGAACCAGGAAATATTTGCTATACACAAGTGGTATTGAGTATCGAAGGATTCTCGGTAAAGGTTTTATTGTCTCTTCAAAACATCTCGAAAGTTCCCAACTAAATATAGCGGCAATATTCTTACAATTCTTTTGTTATATATCTAGCTTCCGCCAGCGGTTTCACCCGCGTCCCGTGGGAACTACTCGGCGTACCCGGATAAAAAGCCTAGCCTATAGCCTTCCTCGATAAATGGGCTATCTAACACTGAAAGATTTTTTCTTCCTAAGATTAGCGCGTTCAAACAAACAAACAAACTCTTCAGCTTTATAATATTAGTATATTTCAGATTTTGTCTGGATACGGGTAGAAGTTCCCCCGGGACGCGGGTGAAAGCAGCTTGCATTATATGAATCACTTTGATTTTCCTAATTCCATGTGTAACGTTCAAACCAACACACAAAATAACTCTAACAAGCCCATGAAACACACACTTCACACACTTGTACCTACGTATTGCAAATGACGTTGCATTAATGCGTTTGACTGTACCTAGCCATCACGTCTACAGTATATATCAGTGTACAGTCACGGACATAACTGGTTAAGCCACATATTTTACGTTATAAGTCAAAGGTTAGCATTAAAAACCCTGTCCCACTAATCTATCTATACTAGTAATAAATCTGTAGAGAGGTCAATTCTGTACATGAAATATATTTCCAAAATAACTATCAAGGGGTGATTAGGGATCGATACCGATGCCAAAAATGCAATCAGTAGAATTTTTGTCTGTCTGTATAACCGTTATAGAAACAGAAACTACTGGACGGATTTTAATGAAACTTGGTACAATTATTATTCATACTTCTGAGCAGGTTATAGTATACTTTTCATCACGCTACAATCAATAGGAGCAGAGCAGTGAAGGGGAATGTTGTGAAAACGGGAGAAATTATGACGACCCGTTGTCGCTGGCGTAAGCGACATGATCCGCGAACGAAGTCGCTGGCAGAAGCTAGTAATATTATAAAAGTGAAAGTGTATACGTAAATAACAAATTCACTTTATATTATACTTGCTTCTGCTAGCGGTTTCACCCGCGTCCCGTGGGAACTACTCGGCGCACCCGGATAAAAAGTAGCCTATAACCATTCTCGATAAATGGGCTATCTAACACTAAAAGAATTGTCCAAATTGGACCAGTAGTTCCTGAGATTAGCGCATTCAAACAAACAAACAAACTCTTCAGCTTTATAATATCATTAGGTATTGATTTACTTTTAGAAAGTACTTGTACCTACCTATATGTATAAATTGAATAAAGACCACAAAAATATTCAGACTCAACCATTAGTGTCGGCGACTGTACCTCACATTGTAGCTGTCGGCTAATCCCAGTGCTCTTTGATGTCGAGTTTAACGTTAACGGATTAGCATTTTGAATGGACGCTGATATCTACATGCACTACTAATATTATAAATGCTAAAGTTTGTGAAAATGTATGTATTTTTGGTACACATGCACAGAACAGATTTTGATGAAACTTATTTCACACAAAAACTACTGGACGGATTTTGATGAAACTCGGTAGTAATATAGCTTGTATATCAGAATAACATATTCCAGACTAGTTTTTATCCGGGTGTGGGAACTAGGTTCCTTCGGGAAGCTAGTGAAAACGCTGACAGAAGCTAGTCTAAAATATTGTTTGTTTTTATGCGTAGCGCATCTTTGGTCTGGTAGTTGCATAGCGACTGCTATACACGAAGTCTTAGGTTCGATACCCGAATCGAGGTGAAATCACTTTGTTTCAAGAAACTTTCGCAAGGCAACCCGGAGTCTAGAAGTTGGTGATTGTTATAGCCGTGCATTGAGAGCACGTTAAAGTCGGTGCTACGCCTGATGCCTCTCCGGTCGTGTCAGATTGCCAATCCATCAGGTTTTAATATTTCATTATCCACCTACTTTTAGCACGAAGTAGTCTATTAGCCTAAAATTGTAACATTAAAATTAAGAAAAATGAAAAATAATGGCGCTTAAAAACTACTATTTTATTGCTCAATAGATACATATATATGTCGCAGGGATATGATAAAAATAGGGATTTGGTCAAATCGCTAAGGGATTTGATCAAATCACGGAGGATGTCAAAATAGCAACACGATTTTATCATTTCCCTAAACAAATCTAGTGATTTGAAGAAAACTCTAAACTGATTCAGTGAAATGACAATAAAACATGTCACATGACAATAACCATATGTTTGTCAGTGACTGCACCTCCTGCTGCACTGAATAAATGTCCTAAAACATTCGCTAAAAGTTAGGTTTTAATGGCAGAAACAAATCGCTGTAAATCCGACTCCACGTAGTCTTGTCTGCCCTACCCCTAGAGTGTAATTCAAAATCGCGTAGGCGCGGAGGGGCGAGGCGGCCCGCGGGTTGAGGAGCAGGTGGTTGTAAGACTCGCCACCGCGAGTGAGGCTGGCCGGCACCGCCGCGCGCCGGCCAGCAAGCCGAAGCTGCGATGGTGAGCGTTAAACCTATCTGCGACGATAAACTCGCGTGGGACCGCCGGAGCCCCGCAGCGCCGGAGCCGTGACAGAAATCATGCCCGCTGCATGATGCATACTTGCTTGCATGTTGCATGATTGCTCGCATGATGCATGTTTGCTTGCATGTTGCATGTTTGCTTGCATGTTGCATGCTTGCTTGCATGTTGCATGCTTGCTTGCATTTTGCATGCTTGCCCACATAGAATTTACACCCACATAGACACGACAGAGAACCTTATTAAGTTGTAGTTTTAATCTTACAAAATAAACCTTCAAAATATCACAGAAAAGTTTATTTTGTCATTTCACTGAACCAATTTTGGGATTTGTTCAAATCGCTAGATTTCTTAAGCTGGATTTGTCAAATCACCAGATTTGTTTAGGGAAATGATAAAATCGTGTTGTTATTTTAACATTCTCCGTGATTTGATCAAATCCCTTAGCGATTTGACCAAATCCCTATTTTTATCATATCCCTGCGACATATATAAATAAATACTTGTCTTAATAACCATAACACACACAACTACAAATAAGCCGATATCTATACTGCTAATCTGATGAACCGCTTACAAAATAATTTCACGCCCCACTACGTTTCGAGAGGTTCACTAAATTAAGTTATTTATATGCCTAACAAGCAATTAGTTTGTTACTTTGTAAACAATATCCAGATTATTTTAATAGTTCCTTTAGTAAAAGCATTAATCTCTACTAATATAATGAATAAGAAAATTTTTTTTTGTTCGTTCTCTAAGCTCCGAAAGTACTGAAATAGATTGTAAATAAATCCATTTAGTCCGTAATTTAGATTATCGCAAAATATTGGACATGTATTTTTTGTTTTAAAACACAGTAAATAATAACAAAGATAATGAGTATTAAAGTTCAGGAGAGGGGGTCCTGGCGTCAGGCCTATGTAAAAATCGTACGTAGGCGTGACGTCACGCGCAATTTCAACGGTCTATCACTTCGTAATTATTTATTTAGATGAAAAATGAAATAATATGTATGCAATATTGTCTTATATTCTAAAAGACGGACTAATTAGATTTTTTTTTGTCGTCATGCCTATTCCTTCACTGTTGGGAAGCTACACTATCCCCGGGTGAGGCTATATTTTGTCCGGTCTGCAGAACCGCGGTAACCGTGGTAATTATTTTGACATAATAATGGCCGGGATAAGGAGATCGGCCAGCTGCGCAGGACATAATCATAGTGCACAAGAATTTGCGCAGACACAGGTGCACTCCCTATTCCCTCAATCTCATAACCCGATGAGCCGGCAAGCAGACACGACCGGTGAGAGATCAGGCGCAGGACCGACATTAACGTGCTCTCCGATGCTCGGGAGTATCAATCACCAACTTCCAGGCTCTGGGACAACTTTGTGAAGGTTTCTAAAACCTACAAAGCGATTTTAGCCGAATCCGAGACCTCGTGTACAGCAGTCAGCTATACGACAACTAGACCAACGGGGCAGTTCAAATAATTATTATTAATGCACTGAACATCACAGAAAATGTGAATTAAAAAGCAACGTTGTCACGAGTACAGTTGACAGCAAGTCAGTGTACCCAAAATCTGTCATATCTGTAAAATTTTACCAATCGAACATTAACCTTCCACTATTGTGATAAGGTTGAAAACCGATCACAGAAATTTGACAGCTTTGTGTACACTGACTTGCTGTCGACTGTACCTACCTAACTATTTTAGGCGTAGAATTTCTCAACGATATTCTTTTCCTTTACTTTAGTAAGTAGGAAACTATACGTGATCTCAAAAAGGGCTCACNCCGATCACAGAAATTTGACAGCTTTGTGTACACTGACTTGCTGTCGACTGTACCTACCTAACTATTTTAGGCGTAGAATTTCTCAACGATATTCTTTTCCTTTACTTTAGTAAGTAGGAAACTATACGTGATCTCAAAAAGGGCTCACTTTCCTTTGATTGTTGAACCATGCAAACCTTTACGACGACATTTTATACTCACCGTAAGATTTTACAAATTATTCCATACATAGGTAACCCTGCCATCTTTGACGTCATGGTTTGCTAAATATGTATGTTTAGCCATATATATATTTTTCTTACACTATAATATACCTAAGAAGAGCTCGTGGCTAAGTAGCCACACGGGTCTATCAATCATTAGGCCAATTAATAATTTACGGCGTTCTGACCGCGTAAAGTTTACGCGGTCAGAACTTGGATTAATGACCAATTGACCATCTTGTCTTTACGAGTTCCTCCGTGCTTCGGAAGACATGTTTTTGTTGGTCCTGGCAATTATTTGGAGAAAGCCTGACAATAAGTTTTATCAAGGTGTGTCGGGTCGTCGGTAACTGGATTGAGGAGGTTAGATAAGCAGTCATGCCATGTGGCACACTGTTACTCAGTTTCATCCGACTGCAGACTGACGCCAAAATAGTTGGGAGAAGGCTAGGCAGATGATAGTGGCGGATTAGTCACGAATTTCCACCACGATCACTTTTATTTACCGTTCATGTACAGACGCCAGCAAGCCAATCTACCCGAATCTGTCAAATATTGCCAATCGAACATTAACCTTCCACTATTGTGACAAGGTTGGAATTCTATTGAAGTTTAACAGATTGAGGTAGGTTGATATGCTGGCGTCTGTCCTTCGCAAGGAGCGAATACTGAACTGTACAGTACTGTACTCAATTGTACAGTCGGAAATAATAATAACTCCTATTCACAAAATATAAATCATTAAGAAATATAATAATTACTATAATACTCGCATGTGACGCTCCCCAAAACTGACAGTTTTACACTAAGGAATAGATACAATTACTTTATTAGTAATTTTAATTATACACGAGGTTCCCACCGACTAATGACAGGTCATTGACCTGAGTAACAAATTAATATTTGTATATCAATTGCCTATTTTACTAACACTAGTTTTTGACCACAATTTTACCTGGGTAGATAACTTTAAGAGCCCGTTTCATGGTAACAGATAAAGTTCCACTCAGCTATCTGAAGGATAATGCCATGGAACTAGTTTTAACTTTGACTACTTTTCTTTAGCGGTATCTGTTAGAGCTATCTAGAATTTTACCTGAAACCTGTAAAACTGGGCCCTTAAAGTAAAAACTTCTGGATAGCGAATTTCACCTGGGTAAAACTACCCAGGTGAAATTCGCTATCCAGAAGTTTATCAGGGACCTGGGTAACCGGCCGTTAACTTACTTTTTAATCCACGGCTCAATAACTTTTCACAGAACAAAAACACCAATAAAAAAAGCATAACATATCGTTGAAATACGTAAGGGTAAAATAGCGTATATTTTATTTACATGTAGGAGCACCCCCGTCTACCCCAAATGCCGTAAAACTGAAGGGTAGTTCATAAAAAATATATTAAGTTATCTATATGGGCTAGCCACAGTTACGTAGGGTCACTTCCCGACTCTTTCTCTCATTATCTTTTACTCTTTCTATCTTTATGTGGCCTCTTTTGTAGTTGGTAGATTTTCATGAAAATTCTATGGTATCCAGTGGTAGACCTTTTTGCATTCTAAAGTAATAAAAATAAAAGATTCTGAAGAATTGAAAACCTCCGTTTTTGAAGTCGGTTAATAAAAAAGTATACCTATACTAATATAACGTTGAAAAGTTTGTTTGAAAACGTGCTAGTCTCAGGAACTACTTGTCCGATTTGAGAAATTCTTTCAGTGTTGGGTAACCCATTTATCGAGGAAAACTATAGGCTATATATGTTGTGGTCCAAATGATAAATTGTGCCTTATACATAATGTCCGGTCATTATGAAAA
>NWSH02000437.1:14120480-14184001 GCA_002382865.2 Heliothis virescens | reverse complement strand
CCAGATTTATTCCATCATTGCCAGTTGCATTAGTTCCGAGGTCCTGCAGTATTCTCAATACATCAGCTTGACTGACAGACTTGAGCATAAATTGTGATCCATCAGCCATGCATCTGTTGTACTCAAAGAATGTCAGCTGAGATATGAATACACTACATGACCCCGGAACATCAAGAAAAGCCCTGTTTATGTTGCTTGGGTCATCAAAGTGATCCGGGAGCTTGCTGTCCTTATGTCCAGGCAGGACATGGGTTTTTAGATTCCTCCATAAAAGTTTAGGATTTTTTAAGTTTTTGTTAATGTCCCTGGAGAAATAGACATCCTTCTCTCGTGCCAAAGCAAAAATTGACTGGTTCTTGAGGTCTGTATAATATTTCCTAGCGATTTCAATTTGCTCTTCATTACTGATATTCTTTTTTAAATTGTGATACTTACCTCTTGCCTCATCTCTTAATTTAAACATCAGTTTTATGTTGTCGGTGATCCATGGCGTGGGGAGGTCTTTAAACCTTTTTATTTTTATGGGCGCATGGAGATCAAATATCTGAATGGTGGCATTTGCGAATTCTGTAACTACACTGTTAACATCATTCGACCTACTCATTCCCACCCATGGTATAGATTTCAAGTCCGCTGTGAATTGGTCTACTAATATATCTTTTAATGGTCTATAAGCTACTGATCTTAGTTTGACCTTCGCTTTCTTGATCACTGCCTCACAGACAATGAAACAGTGATTTCCGAGGTCACTGATGTGACTCACCACAACACTGCGCATTTTTATATCAGTGCAGACAATATCTATTAGGGTACTACTTTCCCCCACGAAGTGCGTTGGCGACTGCACTACCTGATTCAACTGTGTGTAATTTATGAAGTCATTTAAAGTAGCAGCCTTATGATCATTATTTAATAAATTGACATTGAAATCCCCCAATAGTATAACATTATCGTAAGGAGCCAATGCCATGACGCTGTCAGTTATACTGTCTAGGAATTTAGATAAGTCAAACCATGGCGGTCTATACGCGGTGCCTACCAATATCTTTCTACTATTCACATTTACACTAAGCCACATCTGCTCTACATCTACTTGTTCGGGGTGTTGCATCACTCTTGCTCTTATTCCCGTTTTTATGTAAAAGCCAACACCTCCACCACGTCCTCCTCGCACAGACGTCGAACGCGGTACGTGCTTCAGCCTGTAACCCGGAACGCTAGGCGCACGACCCTCTTCATTCTGTCTCAGCCATGTCTCATTGATCGCCATGATATCTACCAAATGTTCAGACATGGCGATCCGAAATTCGTCATGCTTAGTTCCCAGTGACCCGGCGTTCAACAAACCAAACTTTAAGCATTCAGATCTAGGCATTGTTGTATGTGTTATGATTTGTACATATTGCTGTGTATATTGTTACCTTTTGTGTATGTATAATGTATATGTTTATGTTGCATAGTGTATTTATAATAAAACTAGTGTGTAGTCTGTAATTAGTAAAATATGTGTATTTATAGTGGTTTTTGTTTAAATGTAGATTAGGTCTAGTAGTAAAATATATTAAATTAAGTAATTTTAAGATTTTGTATATAGTAATTTTAATTGTTAATTTGTATATATTATGTTTAATAAGATAGTTTGTAAGTGAATATATAAGTTTATTTTGTGTATGTTTTGTCCGGAATTTTGTGAATATGTAAACAGCTGATCCACTTCTCATGCTCTTTCTTGAAAGATGCACCATATTATACCCGACATGATGCACCAGCCACACATTATATTGCCTAAATACAATAAAACTTATAAATCTAAACTTTGTTTTTACATTAATATGTCTAAACTGTGTATTGTCCAATAATATCTTGTATATCTTGCACAGTTCCAATTCTACGGGCCTGGTCTCCAGGCTTGTTACGGACCAGAATTCGTCCACGCTTTGTCCAGACGAAACGCCAGCCATGGATACCAGCAGCCGCACGCGCCTGACGAAATAACTCCTGATTTGATTTAGTAAGCCTTTCGTTGACGTAGAAACGACGTGCAGGACCCGGGAGACCCAAGTCTTCTGACGTTGCTCCTCGCCGCAGTCGCGCGCTGTCAAGAAAGGCATCGCGAAGGTCCCGGCGTGCCAGACGCACCATGACAGCACGAGGACGGACCTCTGCCGATTTTGTTGGGCTCGTCGCTTTAAGGTGTCTTCCTCCAATCCGCTCTGCATACACTATGTCCCGATCATCCAACTGGACACCAAGCTTAGTGGCGATGATCTTGACCACATGCACTGGGTTTTCAGCCTGTGATTCCTGCAAATTCGCAATCACGAGATCGTTCGCCATGAGCTCCTGGTCTCTCTCATTTAGCTCCCGCTTCAATTGCTCCACAACCCCCTCCACTGCGGTCGCATCAGCCGGTACCTCAGCATGGCGCTCCTCTAAGACCAACAGCCTGGCCTCAATTGTGTCCATTCGCCCATTGCAAGCGTCACTTAAGGATTTCAGCTCCTTTCGCAGTTCCAGGACTTCTTGTCGCAAGCCACGTAACTCTTCCATGATGGCCTGCAGCTGGAAAGCGACATCCATCTGCTTGTCTTGACCTGTCTTGTCGGAAGTCATATCAGTAGCCCCACTTGGTTTATCCCCTGCAGACTCCTCCGAGATTGTGGTCTCCATTAAAGGTGACCCAGCAGATATAGGTGCCATCGGTGTCTGTGCTTCAGCCTGACTATTCCTGACCGGTGTCTCAGATTCATTGTCCCTGCCGACATTTTTCTTACATTCTGGACATATATCTCTCACTTTACTTACTTTATTTTTTGAATTGCACAACACCTTGCTACGCTGCATAGCGAGTAGACTCGACTGCCTGTATATGAATCGCTGCTGTAAACTTTCCACTTCGGTGATAGACCTGCAGTGGTGATTTGATACAGGCCGTTCGCTTAGGTTAAGATTATTTTTGAATTAAAAATTAAGATGTGCATACTAACATAGTTATTAAGAAAAATTGTTACTAACAAAACGAGTCTCAGTTACTTGAATAAATGAATGTTTTAATGAAATTATGCATTTTTTAAAAACAAGTAACAGTTCCTATTGTAAAATAACATGATCACACTAAAGATCAACAAAAGCCAAATAAATTCAGGAAAAAATAAACCTTAAAGACACCTCATTCGCTTTACAGATGAAAATTCCATTTTATTACGAACGACAAAAACTCTTCCACATACGATCCACAAAGCTCCTAAGCACGTGCTCAATTCTTCACTTTTTTAAATCTTCACCCATCGACAACCCTATCCATTCGTAATTTACGATCTCACCCGAAGTTTTACGATGTCATTCGGGTACAGTCGCGATCACGTTAATGAGAACGGGAACTATCAGTCAGCGAGTGGCCGGAATCATAGGATAGAGAGCGGATATCTATTTCAGGATTTTTATCTTTTGGAGCACGTGGTAAGTGGAGTTTATTCAATTTGATGGGACTTTTTGCTTTGTAGTTCGGTTTGATTCGATTCGTGATGTAATCATATGGGGTTGCCAAATAGAACATTAAAGGAGAGGTACAAGGAGCTCGTAGATTGATCGAAAGGTTAAGCAACTCATGGTAAGGTGAGCCCGTGGATGGGTGACTAATTTGTCATGACGAGTTTCTCCGTGTTTTAGAAGGCATATTAAGGGCCAGCTTCAGAGGTTCCTGATAAAGTTCAAGATAACTATATGACAGATCCCACCGTTCCTATGTTTTTAATTTTGACTGCTTTTCTATTGTATATCTATATTTATCTGGAACCTGTGAGACTGGCCATAAATTGCATTACAAAATAAAAGACTATATTTAAAACAATACTGGCCATTATAAACAGCCAAAAAAGAAAAGAATATAACATTTGAATTAAGATGACGTATAAATTTAAATTTAGAACCACCGTCAGCCATATTCATACTAAACAAGAGCAAGCATTAATGAACATTTTTATATGTAACTTTTTGCAGGATACGGCTGAAGTTTTAAGCTCATCATGGCTAATAAAGTTTAATATCACATGTCATCCTGCTTCATAAAGCCGGTCAGAGTTACTAACAGACTTGTAGTTGGTGAAAGTTTGAGTTTTTTGACGGACCGGGATTAGTGAGCTTGTGGTTTTATTTATGTGCTTTTTACACCTGCAATGGTTTACGCGTAAGTCATACTATGTATATGAGGACCGATAAATGAAAAAATCCATCGGATATTTGTTGTGTTTATAAAAGGCAGTTCGGGTAATAGTCCAAATCAATATATCTTCCATATCTTTTGTTTTTTTGGGAGAACCATGAATTTGATAAAGTCTAAAACCATATAAATTCCTTCTTCCATCTTCTGTGTTTAAGTGTTTCGTTTATTTTGCTTCATCCACGGTCAACCACAGCACAAATGAACTCTCATTTGATAATTTTCCATCTACTTACCAAGTGCAATTTTAAGAGTGAGATGCAGTATTAACCTATTATGATAACCAAACCATAACTAGCCGTAAAATTGCCACCCATTGGTCAAGTCAGCGTTTAATTGACAACTAAAAATAGTTCGGTTATTATCGGTATAATTAAATGGTGTAACCCACCGTTAAATATTTACTTCTGAACAGCATGGTTCCCAGTGGTGATCTGACATCTGAAATGATATAAAAATATTCTGACAATGTAAACAATGAAAATAGTGACTTAATTAAAAATGATGCATCATTCAACATACGTAAGTAATTTAATAATTTATTCGCAAACTGGAAGCTGATACAACAACTGTGTCGAAAAAATTCGAACAATTCCGAATAAAATGAGAATACGGTACTTGCATGAATTCATTGAACGAAATGATGAAAAATTAATTTTATTGCGCCCGTTGCATCGGAAGGCGTAATACATAAAATATCTGATACCGCTTTTGCGAATGCGGGTAATTTTATTCAGAGAACTTTCAGTCCAATTTAAAATTTTAAAAGGAAATGGTAATTGGTTAATTAGTTATTTATGAATGTTAATTCTGTATTTAATTGATGGGTTACTCAAACAGTTAATATTGGTAGTTGTTAATATTTATTTTGTTTGAAATTGGGTTTAGTAAAAGCTTAAAAGCCCTTTATATATTAGGTACATATAAAGAGAATTCTATGAAAATTACGACCTGCTGGTGGGTTTACAGACTTCAGCTAATTAAATTCTTGATTTTCCAACTAATTACAAAACGAATTCAACTCAATTTATCCGAAACTAAGTTCGCTTAACGACGACGCACGTCAAAATCTAATTATAGAAACCCATTTTGAACTTACGTTTCCAATAAATAGTTAACACACACAGTTACATAAAGTATAGAGCTCTCCTCTCCCTAATGTTTCCATCAGTTATCTGAACTTCAGTTAAAACGGAATGACATCGACATACCTTTCAGTGGGAGTGAACGAACCCGAGTACACCCGTAGCTGCGCTCGCGCCGGTCGAAAATAGCCTGACGGAGGGCGCTCGCTCCCCTCTCCTTTTGTTCCTATTTTGTAAATCAAAAAATAGAAATGAAGGGTGTTTCGGGATGCGCGTGAGTCAGTGTCGGTCGGCGCGCCGGCGTGCGCGCAGTTTCCGTCGCGGAAATCGGATATTTTTCGAATTCCGGAATTCCGTTTTTGGCCCTTTTGAAGTGGTGTTGAGTGTTAGTGTTGGTAGATACGGATGTGTGATGTGAATTGTGTTTTTTTATGAATATTTTTTGGATATTCAATTTTTTTGAGGTACGTACTTTTTTGTTTAAAAAAGATAATTATGATTAATATTGCACCACGTGTCGCAATTTTGTGAAAGTTACTAAGTGACATGCACAATAATAGAAATATTTTAACTTTTTGTAACGAAATTATTGAGCCTAGAAATATTTTTTATTTCATACATATGCCACTACCAGGAAGGAATGTTTATTATATTTCCTCAAACCTTACTATAGACGTCATAAGTAGTCGTTAAACTATAATCATACTTACACAGCTCTTATTAAGGCTTCAAATTGCACAACAAATCTAACACTCAGCTGTGTACTAGAACAATTATCTCGTTCCAATATAAGAGGTAAAAAAAGTATAACAAGCGCAAAACGTTACAGATTTAAATAGTTTAGCGACCTCATTATTTGTAGGTAAATATCGTAAAAATACGTCATTGGCTAGCAAATTTCTTATTTACCTACATAGTTCTTCCTTTTTGTAATTTAATTTAGCTTGTTTGTGAAGAAAATACTTCACTTGGGCTATAAGAAACCAGTAACTGCTTTCTGGATTTCTTCTATATGCTTATCTAACTATCTTCTAACCTAGCTGTTTTTCCCTTAATGCGAACTTAATAAACTAAACTAAGTTTGGATTAAAACAGAATATTCTAGAAGTTTTCTTATCTTTAAGTGGTAAATAAAGAAACGTAATATATTTCACTGAAATATTTAACTATGGGCCCGAAATAATTTGAAACCTTGTAATGCGAATTATTAAAAGCGGCGCATAACGAATTAATAAAGAGTAGTTACCGACCTCATTTATATGAATTGCTAGTGTTGTGCGTGGTATTTGCGGATTTGCGAAATATCCGCAACACTTTCTCTTGCGGATATTATTTTGAAACTCTCCCATATTTATACTAAAACTTTTAGAAGGTATCATCTTATAACTAGGTTTGTACAAAGCTATATTTGAAGTTAACTACTTTTCATTTTCAATTATAAATATTTATAATCAATCGACTTCCCACAACGAAGGAGGTGCTCAATTCGGATGTTATTTTTTTAGGCTCTGTATCCCTATTAATCATTTTCTTTAACGCAGATCTTTAGAACTCACTAGAATTCCTTCATCCTCCGATAAACGTACTACGAACTACACTATTTTGATCGCCCGTAGGTACAACAATTTCCTACAAACTACTCAAATATCCGCAAAATTCCCGGAACAGCACTACTGTAAACGTTAATAATTCGCTCGTCCGTCGGAACTGTAAAGGGGCCAGCAGACGGTCGAAAGCGGTCGATAACATTTGCGAAGAATATTTCAGAACGATTCTGTAAGCTGCGCTTGCCATGGTCAGTCTTGGATGGGTGACCGTGGACCATCTATGTTAGTCAAGTTTTCTACATGGGTTGAAAAGGCTCTCGTTTTGAAAATATTTATCTTTTTTTTTCTAGAAGCGAGATACACACACGAATGCTTCTTGTGGTCTACTCGCTTTTACAAAGGGCAACAAATTTCGTGTGAGCATTTCTAAAATGACCGCGAAATTGCAACCTTTGTGCGCGAACACGTGTTAGGAGTGGACTTGCGTTGATGCGTAGGTACAGACGGCAGCAGGTCAACGTATACGAATCTGTCAAATTTTACCAATCGAACATTAATCTACCTCCATTTTGAGAAGGTTGAAAATCTATTGCAGAAATTTGACAGATTGTGGTAACTTGATGTGCTGTCGTCTATACATATTGTTTGTTCGCAAACAATTTTGGAGGAATCAGTGTTTACTATGTGTAGTGAAGATTAATTAGTCTCTTCAGTATTTTAAGCCTTACTAAACAAAACACTATCGGTTAATATGTAAGTCAGCTAACTAGTCACTGGATCCAGTTTACTGAATTTTTGAACACTCCCCCTATTAGTGGTAAAACTATTTAAATTGTTCCACCCACTTAAGCGAGCAATATAATCGTATTGGGATTCAGAAGATGAGTTCAGGGATTTCCTTAGAACGTAAGATAAATAAATAAATCAGCTGTTTATTAGGGCTAGTTACAGCGGGGTAAATGGGTTATGGTTCTAGTAATACTGGTTTGTCTACTGAATTTTATACTGTGTGGCTTTAAAGATATTTTTAGGTCGTTGTTAAGTGCTAAGTTGAGAATAGAATGCTAGCGTCTCAGACGAGAATATGGCAATGTTGTTTAGTTAAGATTCATAGTATTATCTAAATATTGGCAAGTTTAAGAGACTTCAATGTGTTTTACTTTGATTTAAATTTTTCATTTCGACTTTTTTTTTCTTGGAGTAGGTAATATTTGGGAAAAGGCAAGAACACAATATCATAGTAATTTCATTTACTAAGAAGTAATCGTTACAAATTTTGATCATCTATACTAATATTATTAAGCTGAAGAGTTTGTTTGATTGAACGCACTAATCTCAGGAACTACTGTCCGATTTGAAAAATTCTTTCAGTGTCAGATAGCCCATTTATTGAGAAAGGCTATAGGCTACTTTTTATCCAGGTGCGCCGGATAGTTCCCACGGGACGCGGGTGAAACCGCTGGCAGAAGCTAGTAATAGATAAATTCTCACCAAATTAATTTCTTGCAACAACTGCTGAAATGTGACCAGAAATTGAATAATCACAAATGACTCATCAAGACGATAAATAAAGTCTAGACAGACTTTCATAAATCACTCTATTCGCTGAAATACAGTGCTATAAACTCGAAGTAAAACAAATGAATTAAGTCATTACAATCGTATGGTATCGTAAACCTTTACAATTTCATCGCGATTAAGACCCGCTGGTTATCTAAAATATGTATACAACAGTCAGTCACATTTGAAACAATAAAAAAAATCAGTTAACGATTACTTCCTCAACAATATTCAAAGCAATTTCTAAAAACGCTTTGAAACAAGCTAAATATTCGATAAAGCGTTACATTTTCAGCTGAAATGAAACATTTTAAAATATATTCCGATACAATATGGTGGATATTGTCTAACATAAATAGTCTTGACCTACTATAATGTTTGTTTATCTACGAAGCGAATGTTCGTCGTGACGTCAGTTCGGTCCAACTACCGTTCCCACACAAGCTTAGAATGTGTTTTTTATTGGTGACTAGTTTTTCCTCACGGTTTTACTCGCGCCCCGTGGAAATTATTTTTCATACTGGGATAAAATATAAGTGATAATAGTACTTCCATTATCACTAATGGAAGTGGATCGAAACTACTGATTTAAAATATTTTTTTAAATCAGTAGTTTCGAAGTATTTCAAGTTTTTATCATCTTTTTATGTTAGAGATGATTTGACTCTGATGATAATATCGTTTTTATCGTCTGTACTTTAAAAAAGTTGAGTCCTTGAAAACTTTCAAACATTTGAGTAATTTTGAACTTCATTGCTAAAGGTAAAGAAAAAAACTCTAATGAAAATAATGGTGTTCTGAAAAAGTCACTAAAACCTTCCAAGACACTCACGGCCAGTTTCAAAGGTTCCTGATTAAGTTCTAGATAGATGTCTAACAGATCATGCCATATACAATTTATCAAAATAAAAAGCATATCTATGACACTCTGTCAGATAGCTATTTACGGCCGTTCCCAATAACCTATCTAACTCTGGATTTGCTTACCAGAGATAGGAATTTGACATTACTTGTATGGGGCTAATGTCAAAATTCTATCACTAGTAAGCAAATCCAGAGATAGATAGAATATTGATTTCCGCAGTTAGAGAACTTGTGAAACGGGCCGTCAGAGTGATATAACAACAAGGAGTAATTGTAACCTTAACAAAACAAAGGCTCACAAATGCTAACAAGACGAACGTTCCCAAAGCTCAACGCATCGTTCCTCATAAATTTCATCCACGCAAACCATCCGCCATCTTTGTATTACGCCCTTTACCCAAACTGGAATTCATTATGTCCCAGCAATTTTGACAAACGCAAAAGCTCAAAGAGAAAGACGATTCTGTCTTAGAACATGTTATGTCGAGGTGAATTTGAGACGCGAACGCGAACATGCTTCGACTTGTTGAACGTGAATGACGGGGATGGGAACAGCTGATTTAAATTTAGAATTTAACCATTGTGAGGCATGGTATTTAGTATAGAATGTGTCTTTTTTACCTTAACTTATCTAAAGATTTATTCACATTTAGAACTTCATCTATATTTACATGATAAAAATGATTGTTTGCTAATCCGTTTTGAAAAATTCTTTCTGTGTTAGATAGTACTATGAAGACATTAGGTCTTTTGAGATATTTTTTTTATACTGATGCATGGATTAGTTCTCATGGGACACGCATGAAACCGCTGGTGGAAGCAAGTATAAAAATAAAGTATGTAAACCTTATTATGTTTACATTCAAAAGACAAAATGAGTAGTTCAGGTTTATAAGTTACAGTTAAAGTAATAAAATTTCTTTACTATATACTATTCGATCGTTCAGAAACAACACATTAAAGGAAGTATTTCCGAGAAACAATTAAACCAGCTCCACTTTAACTCCAAAATACTTACTTAAAAGTAAATCCTGACACGTGCCGAGAACTTATTCTGAACATTAATATAATAGTAACTTAAGGCTGACGAACTATAGTTTAATATCAAATTATTAACTAAGTGACGTCTTTCAGTTTCAGTTTATAATTTAGTTGTACACTACAATTATGTGATTAAAACAATATTAAACTTACTAAGCAACCCTTTGGCTAACTGTTTAAGTTGTTAGAAGGTCAACAATATCATTAAAGTGTTTAGGGTTAAGTGATTATATTAACTTCATGTCTTCATCTTTGTTTTAGTGGGGTTTCTTGATGGGACTGATAGTTCTTTATACTAGAAAGTCCAGTTATTTGCTCTTATTTCATCTTCCTGAGACCTGTTTAGGTATTAAGGTACATAATAATCTTGAAATTAAAAAGACGTTCACGTAATTGACTAGTATTGACTTCCTGAGACTTTTTAGGTTTAAAGGTAGGAAATTAATAAGACGTTCACGTAATTGACTAGTACTGACTTCATAAGCAAAAGTTCAAGTCAAGTTATTGAAAAGCATCAACTTTTAGAAAAATACTCCTTTTTAATATCGATGGGAAATCATCAGTATGACCCGCTGTGGGTGACAGCAGGAGGGAGTGTCAGACTTTTACTGACTAAAATCTGATCCTTCGGGAGCCCTTTGTATTCTAGGGCCACGGTAACTCGTTCGAACAACCCGCAGCCTTGACGGGCTCTGGCCCTAGTGGGCCCCGCAGGGATTTGCTGACACTCTTTGAGGAGCGCGTGGAATAACGCGCGCAGTAGACACCCCTAAGTTAACGTTCAATCTTTCTCTGTGTAAGAGGAAGCCTGTGCCCAACATTGGGACGATAAAGAGGCCGATGAAGATGACCTCCAGATTTTGGACACAAAATGGATAAAAATCGCAATATTAGCACATTCCTGATGCCTTCTCCATACCATTGTCGGTAAAAATATAAGAAAAAATAGACATCGGTGGTGTTTTTGAACTTTTACTCATAAAAAAAATCTTTAATGGCCAGCAAATTACCTCGAAGCTCCTCAAGACAAAATCTTCACACATTAATTCCCAAAATTCTCTTCAAGACTAATATTTACGAGTGTTTCATCCTTCCCTTCTCCCAGTCACAATGGCGTACAAAAGATACGGATGCGTCGACGTCCGTACATCCCGGCGTTTAGTACATATCATATTGAAAGAGAAATTTCGTTGGTGCATCCGGGCCGGCATCCTTTGTAGGTCGCGTATAATAAACTTTTGATATACCTACTGGTTTTGTTGAAGTATTTTTTAAAAGCATTTATGGTGTGAAGTGTGTTTGAGATTGATGTAAACATGAGTCCAAAAACTGGATTTATCGAACGAATTCCAAAAAAAAATGTGCTAATCGACGCGCGATGTATTTAATTTAAGGTGATAAGGTTTGATTTCCTATAATTGTTTGTGTATGAAATTGGGAGAACCTTGCAACACAACGCAGGATACATTCTGCACGTAAAAAATCATTCATGTGTCATTGTTTAATCTGAATCTTATTCTTATTATACCACTATCTTTAGTTCCTATCGATATAAATTCAGATTTAAGTTGATCTTCTTTTAGTTCATGCCATACTTGAAGATCCCGAAGCTTAGTACATTATTTTATCGAAGGAGAAATTCCGTTGTTGCATCCGGGCCGCTATCCTTTGTAGATCCTGTGCACCTATAATGGAGCGCTCGTTTGATATAATTTTGAAGTAATGTTGATGTTACCGTTTTTTGTGGTGCGTAGTGTATTTGTGATTTCTGTAAACATAGTTGAAATTTTTTGATATTTAATTGAAGATGTGAGATTGAAGTTTTCTTTTTATTTATTATACGATAGTTTTATTTAAATTTATCTTACTAACCTAAAAAAACTACACACATCCTTGTTTACAAGTATTTGATGATTTTGTAGTCTTTTTGAATAATGATAGGCACTATTATGTATGAGATTATTTGTGACATGTGAGATAGTTTCTTAGTGTAAGTTGTAATTCAGTAATTGGAGCGTAATGATTTTAAACGACTTTCTCTTATAAAGTTCGTGCTACTAAAAATTTTTAAACCCCTAGATACATTTTTATTTATTTTCTTCTAAGGATTTCTCTTTTTACCAATTCAATTTACCTATCACAAAAATACTTAAACTTATTCCTTCTAACACATCAAAGTGCTCGCAAAAATATCAACTTATACAAAAATAAGGAATATTATAATTTGTTACTATTCTCGGTATGAATAAGTGACCTTTATTTGTAAGTAATAAAAATAGAAATTTGGTCAAAGCTATCCCACACACAAAAAACTTTTCACGATTCCGTGATTTTCTGACATTTCTTCAAACGGTTTGCCCACGCTTGTGACAGACGCCCACTAACGTCTAGTTTCTTTGGAGAAATATTAAAATAATTCTTACTTTCCTTTGGTAACTGTTTGGTAACCAGAAAATATGTCATCTATACTAATACTAGCTTCTGCCAGCGGTGTCACCCGCCGCGTACCGTGGAAACTATTCGGCGCACCCGGATAAAAAAAATCTATTTTTTAGAATAGGAACGTACTGTATATTTTTGTTATTGATACTGCTGGGATACAATGATAAATTCTACGGATACACGTAGTTAAAATAAAAACCAGGTCTTAATATTGTAAAGTACGTAATATTTTTGTATTTTTTGGAAGTCGAGCTAAGCAAGTGTGGCCTATCAATTTTAAACTGGCTTTTTCTAACGGTTTCACTGTGTCCCGTGGGAGCTACCTATAGCCTTCCTGAATGCGTGAGCTATCTAACACAAAAACATTCAAATCAGCAAATCGGCTCAGTGGTACATGAGCTCAGCGCATTCAAACAAACAAACTCTTAAGCTTTATAATATTAGTTACAATTCACTTATCAACAAAAAAAGGAGCCGACCTATTAAATAAAATGTATAGTAAGTACCCCACAACAAAAGATTGAATACACGGAGGAAACAAAATTAAAAACGAATCGGTTTTCCATTAATAACATTACCTGTGCAACATCTGTAAAAATGAGACGGTCATAAACTTAACAGTTGGACTGGAATACTGAATTTTTCAGCTCAGTACAGTTCTCGCTGAAATTGTTCGAAATACCGAAAATGTTGCCGATAAAAATGGTTTTCCCGTCGAATTTTTGTTCATTATTGCTCGTAAGTGTGGTGCAAGTTACTGAGCGATTGAGGTGAAACTTTTTTCATGCATGCGGGAAAGTATCTCTTTACGATGTTATTACAGAACCATCATGGTTCTGTAATGTGCTCTCCGATGCACGGGTGTATCAATCACCAATCGTGCATCGGAGAGCACGTTAATGTCGGTCCTGCGCCTGATCTCTCTCCGGTCGTGTTGGATTGCCGTCCGTCGGATTGCGTTATGAGAGTGAGGGAATAGGGAGTGCACCTGTGTCTGCGCAAATGCTGTGCACTGTAATATGTCCTGCGCAGCTGGCTGATCTCCTTATATGAAAACAGCCGCCGTAGCCGACAATCGGCTAGGATGCCATCATCATCATCATCATTTCTGATACTGTTCTTGTGAAGGGTAGGCTCGTGTTTAGCTCCACACCTCTGTTTCATTTGAGTGTTCCCACCGATCACGGCTGTAGATGTTCAGGTTGTCCAGCTATCTCTAATGGCATACCTCATCCTACCTACCCCATCTGCGATGGCACTCTTGTGGTGTTACTGTTTGCACAAATGTTGGTGACAGTTTCAAAAAATATAATATTAATTTGTAGAGTTTTAAATGTGACGTTTTCTACGGTTTATACTTCTGATTCTTTCATACGTATAAAAACTTACTTTACATCTATTTCACATCAACAAGGAAGTTAAAAAATCTATTAAAACATTTCAGATCCTTTTGAAAATATGATATGGTAATCAAAAATCAAAATAGAACTAACCCGCTATCAGTTTCTAACTCGCACCAAACAATTGCAATGCGAGAGAACCGAGCCCACGAATAAGTTTATTTCGACGACACTAATTGGAGGGACAGATAAATGATTACCATTTTAATTGTTTTTCAAGTTTTGATTGAAGATGACTAGAGTTAGAGACATCAATCTTTCTAAATGGGAACTCTGCAATATTATACATTATCAATATTTTTACCCTTAAAAAATGGCTTCAGTTCTTGTTTAATTTTACTATGATTGCAAGACTCTTAGACACACTCCCGTTCGACAGCGACTAAGAAGATTTTTTATGCTTTTTAGTTTTATCTTTTTACTAGGACAGTACATACAGATATTGTTATAAAAACGGAAATAATAAAAAGAAAATACTATTAATTACAGGGCACCATGTTTCACGACGATAATTTTTGTTATGATATTTAATTACTTAATTAAAATAAATCTGTCAATTAAACCAGTAAAACAAAACTATAGTAAAAATACTTTAAATTACGTAAACAAATCCAGGAACTCATTCAAAATTAAAACGGAGTTCCATCATTTTGAAAACAAGCTCACCTATCAAAAGCAACCTCATGTTAAAATCCTTTCAGGATACAATTTCAAACGAGCCCAACACTGTTACACAATAATTTGTATCTGTTAACAAACCCTTACAAAATTCCTGGAATATTTCACTTTATGATGTATTTATTTAAACTTGCGTAAATGAAAACATTTTGGTTGTGATGAGAACTGAGTGTTTTTTTGAGTATTTAAATAATTAATATACGAAAAATAATGCCTTTTGTGATCATTGGAGGCCTAACTTCAGCTGTGGGTGGCAATTATTGGTTGACTAGCTTCTGCCAGCGGTTTCACCCGCGTCCCGTGAGAACTACTCGGCGCACCCGGATATAAAGTAGCCTATAGCCTTCCTCGATAAATGGGCTATTTAACTCTGAAAGAATTTTTCAAATCGGACTACTAGTTCCTGAGATTAGCGCGTTCAAACAAACAAACTCTTCAGCTTTATAATATTAGGATAGGATAGTATAATTAGGATAATTTGATACAGATAATTCAAATAAAATACAGTTTATAGCTTACTATACACAAATTATAATTTTTATCACCACAACATGATTTCATAATTACAAAACTGGACCTCTAAGGATCGAAATACGCTTTTCAATTACTTCAACAATTTATTACTATAAGCATAGCAACCGTTTTCTTATCACGTTTTCGACTCGATTAGAACAAAGACGTTCCGTTCAGATTCGCAGTCGTATTCAATGCGCGCTCATTTCCATACTATTAAACCTCTATATTAGGCATGTGGTGTTGGGTTTCGGCAGAGACCAATTCGGTTAGCCGAAACCGAGATTTATGCCGAATAGTCAGTAAGTGAGTTAAATTCTCAATTTTTGGAAGTCAATAATAAAATATGCAAATTCAAAAGAATTTAATGTATTTAGGCTCTTTTGAAATTATTCAATTTTCAAAACATATATTTTTGTAAACATATCTTTTAATCAATACCATAAGTAAATTATGACTTGCAGTATGAGGACAGTTTAAAATACAACCATCACAAATAAAACCCACATAATTTTAGACTAAAATGAATCAAGTTGTCTCTATACTTATACAAATCTTCGCTTTCAAGACTTTAAATCTTTTGTAAGGACGAGGTCTAGAGTGGGCGACATTTAGTATATTCAGTGGAGAAAATAAAGAGCTTGGATAAAATTAGCCTTTAAATCTACAAAGAGGCCGGATTCAGACTTTGGTTTCCTCTGAAAAGATTTACTGCCTTTTTAATGAAAATCGTGGCTTTATAATACTATTATAAGATCATTTTGGATATTTATATCTATTGATAATGAATGTATTAAAAGTCCTGGAAGTATTTTTAGACTCATGAGTACTTCATTTTGCCGTTAATAATGTTAGGTTTTCTGTGTGTGGATTCATTAAAATAAAACTTAAGATCTGTACTTTATATCCCAAATGAAGACGATGATAATATTTCTGTGAACAACAATAGGCCGAAACCAATGTTAGGCCGAACTCTAAAACTTCGGCATCTCTAACCTCAATCTCCGCACCTCAATGTGAAATGAGTTCTATGCGCAGGCAAAATGAAATTTCCCCTTATCTACAACGTTTGTTTTGTTTGTTTTTCATATGGATATAACGAGTATATGCTCGTACGAACCTGAAAATTATATTTTGTCATCAAAACGAAGGGTGGCGGTTCAAATTAAGCCTGTTCTTTTGATATTGGAATTATTCACTGGCAGCTCCATGTTTTTTTCTTGATTACAGTATAAAAATATTGGTCGTAAATATGGTGTAAAAATATGTATGTCAAATACAAACAAACACAAAAATATTTGCAGGTAAACCAATCTGTAGCCGAAACCGAATTATTTTATATTCGAGGAAAAAACACGTCCGAGTTTTAATATTTCACGCCTGTCACAGTATGTCCAGAAGTGTTTCGGCCCACGCCAGTCGGTGGCCGCAGATTAACCACCGAGGTCTCTTGGGACCACCGCCTAAAAAAAAAACAGTATGCCAAACTTTTTTAACTTACATTTTTCCCCGTTGCGCACGCTTCACGTAAAACTACTAAAATAAACCGCATTTTAACGACCTTCCGTGAAATAGAGCTCTGTTTTTTTTGGCGTTCCTTTTTTGAATTACGGTACAGGTTTTGTAGCCGGAGTTTTTGGTCCAATTTTTGATTACTCGACTGTGTTCCGAACGGCTTTGCTCGATAGAATGAATAGTTTTAGACGAATGGTTCGTTTGGTAACTGTAGGTTTGGCTTAAAGATTTCATTGGAATGAACTGAAGTCTAAAACTGTTACATGTTAGCTTTTCGGAAAAGAGTTTTCAAAATATTGAAAATATATTTCAAACTCAAAATATTTATTGGCTATTACAGATTCTAATAATAATATTAAAGTACAGCTTTAATGGCCTTTTTCAGGCTTTGCAAATGTGGAGGCTATATTGCAAATTTTTTTGTATCCTATACAGAAATATATTACTTTGAAAATTAGTAATATAGTCTTCTCCCCACTCTTATGTATCTGTTCACTAATTACAATCATAACAACAGTCTTTACCTAGAACGAGAATGAAATAGCAGTTGCAACGAGTGAAACTGGTCGTTCAATTAAGACTAGTCTAACTAAGGAATATAATCAAGAAAACATGTTGAAACGAAAATTGGTAAGCATCATAAAACAGGAAAAACATACCAACGCTAAAGTGTCCTTTTACACACTCTCCCGGAACGAAAATTGAAGGCAAATTTTCTCATCAGCCGCCATATTAGCTTTTATTAGGGATCCTTAAGGATAATAAAAAACTTCTGGTTGTAAAACGACCATTGGCGATAGATAGATTGTGAAGTGTGTTATGAGCTGTAAAATGAATTATTTTTAATTGAATAGTGTTGGGATATTTTTTATGAGAATCTTGTTCTGTAATTTTAACACTTAGGTCTTATTTTACTTATGACTTTAATTATTTCATAATCGTCGTATATCTTTATTGGTTTTTACGTCATAAAACTGAGAGAAGAAATATTATTTACAACCAAAAGTGATAGCGTTTTATGACTTTGTGAACACTCTACGAGCGATCAGTTTTTGGCACAGGCCCTAATGATTCTCGACAGTCTACACCCAAAGGTCAATGAACTCACACAATTAGTTTAGAGTCATTGAAATTAGATGAACTTTATGCGTATATAAACAGAAGATATGTCAAAAATAAAAGTACGGAACCCAAACATAAAAAATCAAGTCTATAAAAATTACACTGCATAAAAAGAGTTGAACTCAACGACCGAGCTGATGCTACATGAAATTTGCATACGAAGTAAACTTTTTAATTTGTATACCGGCCCGACGAAACGATACTTCCGTATCGGGTCGATCCACACTTGCCGTACTACCTGATAAATTAAATTTCGCAGCGAACTGACGGCCGACGCGATAAACGAAATACGGCTACCCGGGACCTACTGGAAAAACTCACTGAACTTTGCGCAGTTTTTGCGTGCAAATATCTCTACGCTCGTTCTTTTACTATGGTGATTTAATAGTGTGGCATTCCCTTTTTTTCGGTGCCGAATTTAAACTCCATACTATCCAGTGTGTGGCCAATTTGTGTATGCTTCCTGGCACCGGTTTCGGAACATGATATACCAGAGATTTTCCGAACCTCAATTTGTAAGGTAATTGTGCACCTATCAATCATGCGTGCTCTAAACCAGCAACTGGATTGCAACTCGATTTTTGAATCGAGATACGGTATTCGAATACGAATCGGAAAATGGAGCTACATTAGAGCAATTTCGCTGAGCACCGTGCGTGATTTGGGCGATAATTTGGAGCTTTAGACTGATGACTTTCACAAGTGGAAGCTATCTAGAATTCGAGCGTCGGATACGACATTTCTGTACCCTTTTGTAGGATCCTGATTTTTTGCAACGATTCCGAAAATGTCTAAAGAAATTTTCGCTCTTGCAGAAAATCGTGGGACAAGGTGTGCCTTTTTCATTCTTAATACGTTCCTGTCTCCACCCACGGAACTATTCTTTTGTCTCCAACTCGTAAAAACCGAGGCATGACAAACGATCGTAAGGTATAAGTTTTACCAGGTCGCCGTCTCCGTGAAATAATAAATTGTCGCCAGCATAAACTTGATAAGCAGTATCTATGAGAAAAATTGCTTCTGTAATATTTCTAAAGACTTATAACAATGAAAGGATTTCTGATTCTTTTCGCTTCGGGCAAAGTTTCGGAGAAGTCAATTTATTGGAATGAATACATACATATTGAAATACAATTTGTATGGTATTACGTAGAATTGCGCCTACGTTATTATAGTTTACCTAGGATTTTTATTGAGTTTATATTTGTAATGGATAATTACTTTGAATATTATTTTTGTGTCCTTTCTTGACTGAGAGGAAATTACGTTGCTTATCTTTAATAATTCTTTAATTTTTACATGATAAAGTAGCATGATGACTTTCAAGCCCATTGTTACTGTACCTAGAATCAAAATATTTATTTTCGACCCCGTCACCCGAATTAACGCGAATGCCCAGCTTATCGCCATCATCAGTAACATTTGGTACATTTCTACTTTGATACGTGTTCGTTCGTAAAACGGGGGCTTTAATTAAGCCTTTATTGCCTCGAAATCGATTGCTATCATTTGCATATGAATGTTTTTGTTTACGTGCAAATGTGGAGCGAATTATTTTGTTTTCATCTGTTTTGTTAAATATTTTTGGATGTGCTGTAATAATTGGTTTTGTATTTGTATCGGACGGTTTGTTTTTCATCACATGCGTAGCTTTTTCCCAACTATTTTGGGGTCAGCTTCTAGTCTTACTAAATGCAGCTGAGAGCCAGTGCTTTACATGGAGCGACTGTCCTCCACAACCCAGTTACCCAGGCAACACGATACTCCTTGGTATGACTGTTTGTCAGACTTTCTGGCTTCTGACTACCCGTAAAGACTACTAAAGATGTTCATAACTGATAGCCGGGACCCACCAATTTATCGTGCCTTCCGAAACACGGAAGAACTCTCTATGGCAAGACGGTCACCCATCCAACACAAGGATATGTTGTGTATCAAACGTATGGATGATATTTGGTTTGTTAGGTAACATGTGTATTGGTACAGCTTAATCCATTTGTTGGTAGAACCGGTTGATAAGACCTGTCATAGTTGTTAGCAGCAGGCGGTATTGTGTATTTCACCCACTACTATTCGATTTAGTATACGGTATCCTTCGATACGTTTATACTATTTATATATTTTCAAAAAGGATTCAATGTAACATCATCTTTTTTATTTAAATTATACACAATGTAATTTTGTGCTTATGTAGGTCAAATCGTATGATCCTATTTTTTTTTTCTAGTAGTATCTGAATGCCACAACGCCAGCGGCTCATGAGAACTTCTACATGCATCCGAATAAAAAGCAGCCTACAGCCTTCCTGATAATTGGGCTATCCAACATTGAAAGAATTTCTCAAATCAGACCAGTATTTCCTGAATTAGCGCATCCAAATAAACACTTCAGCTTTATATAATTAGAACTAAGAACTATAGATTTTTCTTATTCGAACTCCAAATTCACCTTTGTATCAAAAATTAAGTTACCACCTCTAACCTAATTTCAGTAAAATCTCAGTTAAAAACTTCCTCCCAAAACCAAGAACGCGAGCTTCCCCCACAAATCGCTAGGGACAATTGAAACATCCTGCTTAAATAACACAAGAACAGCATTAATACGTGGAACGACCCCCAATGTGTCTCCAGCGACGCATTTGGAGGCTCTCAAGCGAAAACCAATAACGTAAATATGCCTCCACTGTAACCAAGTTCTGGGTAAGGTTGGTGTTACACTTCTTTGTTATGTTGTAGAGGTAATGTTTGAGCGTTTGGTGGCGTTGTCCGGTAATATCCGATTTGGAAATTTGAATAAGCAATAAAAATAAAATTATTTGTTAGTGTTAGGGGCTATGTTTTATTACTAGTATACGAAGTAGTTACGTGTATCCACGAGAATCTTTTAAAGTTTCTGTGTTAAGTAATCCAATGTAGTGCCTTTTAAATTTTTTCTAAGCTAAAGAATTTGTCTGTTTTTTTTTATTTGAACACACTTAACTGCAACTTGCGGGTGCGTAAAGTTCCTTAAAAGCTAGTATATTAAAACATAAACACAAATATTAGGTTTAGTGTTTCGTATGGACGGGGAAATAAAAATATCTGACTCCCAATTAAATATTGCGATGTAATCAGGGATGCGGTTACAATTTGAATTTGAATAAAAAATATAATATAACGACTGTACGTGCGTCTACCGAGCGATTGGATTGTAGAAGCGAGATAGGTAGAACCACAGAATAAAGATGTAGCAGTAATGAAGCTAAGCCTTGTTGTCAAAATTATGACGTAAGCACCATCGAAGCCATAGGGTTGTCATGTGGTAGTACTGACTTCAATATCTGTCAAACTTAAGTTCCTAATTTAGCGCAGTAGCTCCTGACGCGACAGTCAGTACTGACAGCACTGGTAAAAGTACATAAATGCTCGTCAATGCGCATGCGTGTGTGAGTGTGACATTACGAACTTTAGTAGGTAGCTTCCCAACTGTTCTACATATATTTAAACTGTGGTAGAACTGACGACGGATGCTCGCTGCGCCTCGCGTAGTCAGTGTTGCCTGCTTGCAACAACATTTAGATATTAATTGATAAGTGTATTACCGCCCTTAGAAGTATAATTTCTGCAGTTGAATAGATTTACACTGAATGTTTTTCGTGGTTGCTGAATTTTGGCGTTGGTGCAGAATTTACTTAGCTTTTGGTTAGAGAAATTATGATTATAGTTAGAAAGAAGCACAAGAATTTCTCACAGTTCAGGTCTTCCTATTTTTATGTATTTGCAAAAAGATAAATTAAACTCTTGGTCTACCATTTCTTGTAAAAGAATAAAATAATTCCTTTATTTCAGACAACTAGAATACGTAGAATATATAATTTAAATAATTACACTCAGTATTAATATAACTTGTCACAAGTTATCAATACTGAGTGTAATATGTATGTCTTTTTATTCACGTTATTTAAAATTACCTAAATTATTCTTTATGTAAAATAATCACTTTGTTTACTTCATCCTTTCCCGACTTTAAAAACAGCTGTTCCCAATTATCAACCTCCTACTTTATAATATTGTCTAGGTCATGAACCCATGCAATTAATATAACCAAATATAGGGCAACCTTGACAGTTCATAACCGCACCTTGCTCTAATTAACCCGTTGACTAATCGAGCTAATTGTTCTAGTTTCTAATTACTCATTTGAATAGAAATTTCTACGTATATTAGTGTGTGGAAATTGAGATTTATTATGGTGAAAAGTTGTAACATGGGGTGTGTTTGGGACTTTTAATTGTTTTATTTTTTTAAAGTAGGTTTAATAATATTATAAGGTGGTAGAGTTTGTTTGTGTGAAAGTAAATCTGAGAAACTACTCGACAGATTTGAGGAATTCTTTTAATGTTAGAAAACCAATTTTATCAAGGATAAGCTGTTTTCCGGTGGGTTCACTCGCTTCCCGTAGGAACTGCAGCTTGTACGCGGATAAAATATAGCCTATGTTACTAAAAGATAGTTCCCCACAATGAAAGACTTTTTCAATTCTTTTCAGTAATTTCGGAGCCTTTAGGGTACCAACAAACAAAAATGTGTTCTCTCTATCATATTAGCACAGGAGACTATGGAACACATAATTTTTATCCAGTTACGCGAAATAGTTTCCCCTTTACCCGGGCAAAACCACTAAAACGGCTAGTGTTACATGTATTAATTTCAAAGTACACTAAAACAACACTCCATTAAAGAGCTCGCTGAAGTTTTCAAACAATCGTTTAAGTACTTATAAACGTTGGTGGTTTACTGACCACTGCTGAGTTCAAACCATTAATCCTCATTACTATGAACCAGCTTTTAAACACCTTATAAATCAGTTTCTGTGAACCTCTGAGTATAATGGTAGTAGAGTTGACGATAGTAATTTTCAGGAACAATTATGTACTGGACTTTNAACTGACGACGGATGCTCGCTGCGCCTCGCGTAGTCAGTGTTGCCTGCTTGCAACAACATTTAGATATTAATTGATAAGTGTATTACCGCCCTTAGAAGTATAATTTCTGCAGTTGAATAGATTTACACTGAATGTTTTTCGTGGTTGCTGAATTTTGGCGTTGGTGCAGAATTTACTTAGCTTTTGGTTAGAGAAATTATGATTATAGTTAGAAAGAAGCACAAGAATTTCTCACAGTTCAGGTCTTCCTATTTTTATGTATTTGCAAAAAGATAAATTAAACTCTTGGTCTACCATTTCTTGTAAAAGAATAAAATAATTCCTTTATTTCAGACAACTAGAATACGTAGAATATATAATTTAAATAATTACACTCAGTATTAATATAACTTGTCACAAGTTATCAATACTGAGTGTAATATGTATGTCTTTTTATTCACGTTATTTAAAATTACCTAAATTATTCTTTATGTAAAATAATCACTTTGTTTACTTCATCCTTTCCCGACTTTAAAAACAGCTGTTCCCAATTATCAACCTCCTACTTTATAATATTGTCTAGGTCATGAACCCATGCAATTAATATAACCAAATATAGGGCAACCTTGACAGTTCATAACCGCACCTTGCTCTAATTAACCCGTTGACTAATCGAGCTAATTGTTCTAGTTTCTAATTACTCATTTGAATAGAAATTTCTACGTATATTAGTGTGTGGAAATTGAGATTTATTATGGTGAAAAGTTGTAACATGGGGTGTGTTTGGGACTTTTAATTGTTTTATTTTTTTAAAGTAGGTTTAATAATATTATAAGGTGGTAGAGTTTGTTTGTGTGAAAGTAAATCTGAGAAACTACTCGACAGATTTGAGGAATTCTTTTAATGTTAGAAAACCAATTTTATCAAGGATAAGCTGTTTTCCGGTGGGTTCACTCGCTTCCCGTAGGAACTGCAGCTTGTACGCGGATAAAATATAGCCTATGTTACTAAAAGATAGTTCCCCACAATGAAAGACTTTTTCAATTCTTTTCAGTAATTTCGGAGCCTTTAGGGTACCAACAAACAAAAATGTGTTCTCTCTATCATATTAGCACAGGAGACTATGGAACACATAATTTTTATCCAGTTACGCGAAATAGTTTCCCCTTTACCCGGGCAAAACCACTAAAACGGCTAGTGTTACATGTATTAATTTCAAAGTACACTAAAACAACACTCCATTAAAGAGCTCGCTGAAGTTTTCAAACAATCGTTTAAGTACTTATAAACGTTGGTGGTTTACTGACCACTGCTGAGTTCAAACCATTAATCCTCATTACTATGAACCAGCTTTTAAACACCTTATAAATCAGTTTCTGTGAACCTCTGAGTATAATGGTAGTAGAGTTGACGATAGTAATTTTCAGGAACAATTATGTACTGGACTTTATGTAGAATATGTAATTTGACAATTTGTTTGTGTGGTTTAGCTGAAATGTTTATGAGTAAATATATTTTGGGGTCTCTGAAATATTTTGGAATTGATTATGTGAGTGAAATATACGGCCAGTTTCACAGGTTCCAGACAAAAATAATAACTATTTAGAACTTTATCTGAAAACTGTGGAAGTGGCCGTTTGTCACATATTTTTTTATCGGCTGATTGAGTGAATAGCAAAACTATTAGTACCTTCTTGAAAAGCGGTTAAAAAGGATACATTTTATGATAGTTATTAACAAAAAGTTACTCTTAGCGTCAATTCACACCGAGACGCGAAGCGACGCGACGCTGCACGCAGATTTTATATAGAGCGACTCAAAATATACTTTATTCACTACACGAAACGATACACATTTGATTGTGAAAATTCAGATACGTTGCGCTGCACCTCGAGACGCCGCGCGGCGCAGCGCGGCGCAGCGCAACGCATCTTGACGCAGCGCGCGGTGACGCGCGGCGTGCAAGATCGGTGCTGCATCTCGCGATTTGCTTTGTTTTTAAGATACGTCTCGCGACGCCGCGCGGCGTCGCGCTACATCAAGGCCGCGTCGCGTCGCGTCGCGTCTCGGTGTGAATTGACCCTTAGAGAACCAGGTTTAAACATTGTCCGATTGATTCTTATTCTATATCAACCATCAACATATTTTAACTCCCAATTCCACATTTAAACAGCCCAAATTCTAAAAACAGAATATTTACGTTCCAATTTCAAAACAAAAGCCGAACCCTATAAATCAACATCGGCTGTTTACAAACTCCGCCACTATTAGTGGCGAACAACTGTAAACAAGTTGCAAGAAAACGATAAAATTCTAGTGTTAGTGCCTTAAGTTTATCTGTACTTTAAAGTTGTTGCTGTACCGTAAAGTGGGAAGTAGTAGCTCGTGAATATAGGTATTAAGTGCGCTAAGAATGTATCCGTCTTGGAGAGAAAAACTGTAACTTTTTTGTTTTACTTTAAGCATTTTGTATTTTATGTTCAAAACGTTGCTTATGCTAATCTATGTCTATAGGTACTAATAATAGAAAGGTGAAGAGTTTATTTGTTTATGAAACCGCTGGCGAAAGATAATCAAGAATACTAATTTTAAAAACAAATTAAAGTCTAATATTGTGTCTCTATTTTCGTATTTAACTGTTAAAGCAAACAAGAGATTTAAAATGATTCTCACAGTTCCAAGGACACGAAACAGATAAAGGAAAGTAGGCACAACAAGATATTTAAAATTAATCTAGAACACAGGAATTTAATATTAAGTTTGCAAACAAACAAAATTGTTCGTTAAATATTGTTTAGATGTTTTCTAGGTCAGACTGAAATGACACAATTTATTATCCTTTCGGAAATAACTTTGTTTACCTCCTATTACACAGCAGTGTTACACATATTTTATTATTTTTGGTTAATGCTTTTCTTACCAAAGTTTATTACATATCGTCCAAAAAGATATTTTCAGTACCATTAATTCTGTGTCTATATAGACGCAGTTAATCTGCCTACATAGAGCAGCAACTTTTGTTGGCATATTGATGATCACTTGCTTTTCGCAGACACATTTTTATGAACACGGATAAAAGTAATTTCAACAAACAATTCAAACGTAGAGTCATTTCAATAATATTCATGCAGCATAAAAACATTCCAGCTCGCTTCACATTTTTATTATTTTGCAATATCAATTGTCAATTTCAATTAAGCAACGGTGTGACACATTCCCGAACGTCAGTATTAATTTATTAATCTGCTAGTTTGTAGCCGTCCCACCGGAGAGCCAGTGGTTGCAATGACAGCTATGTTTTAATTACACAGAGTGATCTAAATAATCGACGTTTAATATAGTGTTGCATATTTTAGTTACGACCAGCTTCACAGGTTCCAGATAAACTTTTAGATAGTTATCTGACAGATAGTGCTATGGCACTATCTGTTTGAAATGTTTTTTAAATTTTTGAATGCTTTTCTATGGTTCGCTCTAAGAGCTCGTGGCTAAGTCAAAGCCGCGCGGATGGATCGATCATAAGGTTAAGCCACGCTTGGCGCGGTCGGTCCGTGGATGGGTGATGGGGTCTTGTCATAACGAGTTCTTCCGTGTTTCGGAAGGCACGATAAACTTGTGGCGCCCGGCTGTCATTTGAACATCTTTGACAGTCGTTATGGGTAGTCAGAAGTCAGAAAGTCTGACAGCCAGTCTTACCACGGATTGCCCGGATGCCCGGGATCCCGGGATGAGGCAGTCGCTCCATGTAAAACACTGATTCTTAGCTGAATTCGGNTACCAAGGGGTGCCAGGTTGGCCGGGTAACTGGGCTGTGAAGGTCAGACAGGCAGTCGCTCCATGAACATAATCTTTTTTTAGATTCATCATCTGTCTAGCCTTTTCCCAACTACGTTGGGGTCGGCTTCCAGTCTAACCGGATGCAGCTGAGAACCAGTGTTTTACATGAAGCGACTGCCTGTTCTCCACAACTCCAACTCCACAATCTTTTTTTAGACTGAGGAAAGTTAAAGAAACAATTCGAGATTCCTATTTGCAAATATACGTTACATTTTCATTTCAAAGATTGCCAAAAATGCCCCGTGGCAGATATTAGTTTTTCCGTTTAAATTTTTCCGTAGGCTGAACTTCAAGAAACCCTTGAGCCTATTTTTTGTAACAAATATATTTAGACAACTAAAACGGGTATTATTTTATTCAATTTACTTTGAAAAGCTAAGTTGTTCTTGAATTTTAGTACCATTAATACTCATTCCGTAACCGTCTTTCTGACACGTGGTTCTTAAAAGTAACAAAGTTCTATATTTAACTTCAACAAATTCAAATTGTATTCCAAAACCAAAAACATATCGCGTCTGTCTCCAAAATAACCATAATCAATAACAAGAAACTTCACATCGCCATCCATATTTTATCTGTATCCGTATCCGTATTTACATATTTATCATATCGTCGACAAAAACGGTACGTCGGCTAAAAACCGTAAGAGATATGTTAACATTTACATATTTATACAAAAATATGTTTTCAATTTTCCTTTAGGCTTTTATTTATTCGGGTTTTTCTTCCATTTCTTCCCTTTGCGGTGAAACTTTAGATGTGTTACATTTTTTGTAAATTGCATTAGTTATGGGACTTGTATGTTCTTTTTTAGTTTGAAAGCGGTTTTTAATAGCGTCAACAAACAGCAAAGAGCATTATTTCTTTCTTAATCTGCTTGTGTATGTACGACGATAGCGGGTCAACCTACCCGAATCTGTCAAATTTTACCAATCAAACTTTAACCTTCCACTATTGTGATATGGTTGAAAATCTATTGCAGAAATTTGACACATTGTGGTAACTTGGTGTGCTGTCATCTGTACCTTTAAAAAATACCAAAAAAGCTTAACATGACTAAAAGTTAAACTCCTCATATCCACTAAAGTTCAATAATCAAACTAACCAGTACAAAAAATATGAGTATATCACATAATATATCAAGAATTCTACAACGCAATATATCCAAGAAAACTACTTCGAAATTACAAGCCTGAAAGCACCAATATTATTTGCGAAATACTCTAGTTTTACCCGACATATCAAACAAGGGCGGATCATGTTACGTACCCTTATTAAACTCGTAAGGTATATGAGTATACCCTTGGGTCTGACCTGAGTCTGAAATATCAGCCGCCAGCGACTTCAGTGTTCACTAATTATTTTGTTTTCTTGATTCTATATGTTGGCAGGTTGGTCGGTGTAGTTGTGTTGTGTGTAGTAAGCCTTATTATATAGTTTTACTATTGAGGATATTTCGGTTATCAATTACATTTATTAGTCGAAAAATATGTTAACATATTAACACAACGTTACAATTTTTATTACTTGCAGTAAGATAATATTTTTTTCAATTTTTTAACATTTTCATATTATCATATATATCTAAAGGAAACCTGGACTGTAAAGTCTGAAACACCAACCTGCATTGAGCAAGCGTGGTGATTAACGCTCAATCCTTGTCTGTGTGAGAGGAGGTCTGTGCCCAACAGTGGGACGATAAAAAAGTTGATGATTATGACGACTATAATATTTATGTTGTAAAGCTAAAGGTCTTGTTGCTTTGTCTGCTTGTATGCGCTTACATCAAGAAATACTAGTGCAATCAAAAAAAGTATCTTGTTTTTATCTGGTGCATCGGCAGTTCCCACGAGACGCGGGCGACACCGCAATTGGAAACTAGCGGTAAAATAAAGTCCTCCTTTTAGAAAAACTATAAAAACAAACTGCAAAGAAGTTTCAATTAAAAAACAACGCCAAACTAATTCCCAATTAACGAAACATGAAGCCGACCAAAGAAATTAAACGGAAAAGCTGTTCAGCTGATTTGCAAAACGTTATTGCTGCGGAAAAAGAAATTTCCTCGGGCGGAAAAACTACGAATGTAGGTCAGTAATTGTTGGTTCCTGTTGAACATTTGTGGCTGAATCAAATACACAGGGTATTTGATTAGAGGAACATCTATGAGCGTAGATGTAGTTGTATCAAAAATCATGATAGAAAAATGGTTTCTCTTAATTAAAATGGGCCTTTGTATTCTATTATATATTCTACTATGTATATCTATTCTATTGTATTGTATTCTAAATTGAATTTGGTTTTTGCATTGTATTAATTGCACAAAAGTGGCTAATAATGTGTGATGTTCTTTATTTTTTAACTAGCGCTTGGAACCTGAATATTCGTTCGCGTTTATTCTGAATGTCACTTTTAGGCGTTGAATTGAGCAAAATTCCATTTTAGTCAGCTTGAAAGTTAAATATAGGTAAATTATTACCAAATAATATTCTAAGTTTCACACGAAACCAGGTGAAAATAACTTAAGCATAACTTCAGTGAGATTGCAGTCTTGAGGTTCAAATTCGTGCCAAAATGCGCTATGGCCACCGTGAACTGCTAAACTTTGTCTTCAACTACACCTAGCAGGGGACAGGCTTAGCGAAGTTTTTGATTTAATATTTAATAAAGCCTAGATGAAACTACAATCTTGGGTATTTGTCTAATGTAGGAAGTGAAGGAAGAAAAACTTCTGCAACCGCCTAATTAAAAGGTTTAATTTGCAACACGGTTTTATTATATTTTTTCACAAAATTTGTTTTGGATGCCTATCATTACCTACATTCAATACATTAGATAAAATATCTACATTCATACACATAAAACTTTTTTTGTGAAAAAATTGTTTTACCGGTTTCAAATTGAATTCCTCAGTTAAGGTTATGTCCTAAATGAGCGATGTGGGTGCCAACACAAAGCCACGCGAAAACTACAAACAGCTGATTCTTTTGACGTGACGTGCTGAGGTACTATTGCACAGCGTCCACATTCGAATTCGCTTCCGATCGCCTCGCGTCGCGTTCTATTTCATTCGCCCACATAGAACGCACCTTTACTTAGTTCCAGTTGTAAAATAAGCAATTTCATACTTCATACCAGCGTATGTTTGCTTTCGGACCCATTTCTGTCAGTGCTACAGATAAATTCCCCTCAAAGTACCCTCCTAAGCTAATAATACTCAGCAAGAAAACCATACCACGCCATAAATCTCCCGTAATTAATATCCCGTTTCCACTGTGACTAGTATATTATACTAGCACCCAACCTCGGTTACACCCGTATCCTGAGGGACTTTTCGTGAATAGAAAAATAATTATTGTCCATTTATTATCCTGGTACATTTTATTATGAGTTATATTCACACGTGTCCCATAGGAACTTTGCGCACCCGGATAAAGAGTACCCTATAATAAGCCTTCCTCGACAAATAGACACTAAAAGATGTTTAACACTGAAATATTTTTTCAAATCTGACCATTAGTTCCTGAAATAAGCGCGTTCAAGCAAGCAAACGAAACTCTTCAGCTTTCTAATAGTAGTATATATTACTGCCCAATTTCATCAAAATTCAACTAAAAGTTTTTGCGTGAAAGAGGAACAAACATACAGATAGACAAACTTCAGTATAATATTAGTAGAATCTGTTTGTATATTTTTTGTATAACCCTTAGCAAGTGCGATGATATAATGGTAGCACGCGATGTTACAAAAAGGTGAAAGTAAGGGGCTATGGAAAGTTTCGAGATTATTAATCTCCGTACTATGGTTACAGTTATTTATTAAACAAACTAATAATAAATACAGACGACAAATTTTACCAATCGAATGTTAACCTTCCTTTATTGTGATAAGGTTGAAAATCTATTGAAATCATTTGACAGATTGTAGTAAGTTGATGTGTGCTGGCTTCTCTACTTACTATATTCTATAATATGTGGTATAGTACTAGCTGTTCCTTGCTGCGCCAGCACGTCTCGATAGAACTACTCCCTGCACCTGGATAAAAAGCAGTATGTCCTTTCTCAGGTCATTGAGATCGGTTAAGTAGTCTAGCCTGAAAGCACGACACACAGACAGACGGATTTATTTTCAGGTTTAAGCTTAGAGTTTCGTCTGCGTGTTATTTTGCAGTAAAGTTAATTCGTTTGTTAAGTTTACAGTTTTCTTTTTATTAAATGCCATGATTTTTAACCACCTGCCAAAAAAATATGTTGTCTTTTCTTCTTGAGTCATTTATACTATTTTCAGGTATAAAAAATAACCGAACACATTACCTACATACTATATTATCATACTATTGCTATCTTAGATGAATCTTTGCCTAAGAAGTTACCTCTTCAAACCCCCTATAAATACATAACTTCCTTCAAGAACAATAAAAGTAAAGTCACACTCCACACCGACTCAAACATACTCGCCAACATAACACACATTCATTGATTTACATTTGTATGTAAGAAGAGATCTCAAACATCAAGGTATCTCATAAAATACGAATGTGTATCTCATTTACGAGCACTTGAGCCCCATAACAAATGGCTTTTATCACACCGTAGCGTAACTTTGCGATTGGGAGAAATTGCTTCGAATAGTTTCCTTCATAAAATTGGGGAAAAAATTGAGACTAGGTATGAAAGGAAATATTCAATGATCTTATCTCACAGATTGAGAAAGAGTTGTACTGAAGAGATAGAAGTTATTTAAAAGAATATTTTTGGTAGCATCGCACTTACTCAAATGATACTCATAATGTGTTTATCAATTTGTATGCTTTTCAAAGTTAAAGTTCAAACAATATTTATTATGTATTTATTAATATAGAACATTTGTAAAATTTTGAATGGATTGCGTGAAATTCGATATGGCTAGGCAGAATATTACTTGTGAGATGACCGCAGATAGAAGAGAATGGAAAAAGAAAACATGCTGCGCCGACCTCAAATAAATTGGGATAAGGGCAGGAATATGATGAACCTTTGTATGCTTTTTTAAGTTTTGTCAGGCTAAGTAAGAAGAATTTCATTAAAAAAAAATCCTTTCGTAAGATTTTGTAAATATATAAAAATTAGAAAGTAGTGTAACATTTTCTTCAGTATTACATATTCTCTCTAATTTATTACCTTACGGTGTAATAAACAGTAGCATCTAATCAGTAGCTTTAAGTTAACAATAAGTATTTGAGCTTGTACTGAAATAACTTAAGCTCTCATGTTTTACAGGACTATGCTAATAATAATGTGAACTAGAATTTTCATTGTCAGGAGAGTTTTATCTACTAAGCGCCAGATTCAGAGGGTTCAGATAGAGTTCTAGACAGCTATATGACAGATAACATCATACAAAAGTTGATAAAATTAAAAACATTTTTATTGCATAATCTGTCTATTAGATATCTACAACTCTTTTTGGACCTGTGAAAATGGTCATGAGTCTGCCAAGCTTTCGCACTGAATTATCTAAAACGATTTAGACTAAATCTATTTTTGAGCTAGAATCCTAAAAACTTCTTTGTGAACCCTTAAAGCAAGTCTATCACATTTTTCAGTTGTTAAAAACAATCAAGCAATACAGCAAACAAAAACAAATGAATACTCGAATTCCCTTTTCTAATTACAACGGGAAAATGAAAATTGTAATTCAAGATATAGAATTGCATCATTCCCTTCATAAATTATTCGACAAAAGTGTAACACCACACCTTTACAATATGATTGTGGAAATTCAAAACTTCAGTACACATTGTTATCTTCTAAAGGAATAATGAGATTCTTCCAAAACATTTGTATGACGTCATTATTTGCGAATTTTCAAAAGATTTATTTATAGCCGCTTTTCGCAAAGTTATTGTGTACTTTGGAATTTTATTTTGGAAGTAAGGAAATATTATGGTGAAAAAAATATTTTATGAGGAAAACATGGAGATAAAAATAGAAAAGATATTTTTAAGTAACCATTAATACTTGTATTAAAACGAGATTGTGCGATTTTTTAGAAAAAAAAACTAAAATATACATACCTGTTTACAAGACCATAAAAAAATGAAAACTATATGTAAAAGAAGTAGTAACATAACATAATATCAAAACAAGAAATATAGTAAGAAAACTTTTTTGGGACCAAATAAACCAGAGGTAACAATGAATAATATACATATATAGTCAATCTACGGCATTAATAAAAAATCCACATAAAATCGTCACAGCCACACATCATAATGCTGAAAACCAATAAAACACAAACAAATATATTGAAAAAGACACACTTTTAAATAAAGAGCGCAAAATAAATTGAGCACAGACATAAATAAAATTTTGACTAACACATTTAATCAAACCGCCCCAAATTCACTGTCCGCCAGACATTTTGCATAATAAATAAAAACACAACGTTACTGCAACAAAGTCGTGTATGAAAAACTGGGGGAAAATACACGACAGTGTACGAGGAATATAATAAAAAACCGGCCAAGTGCGAGTCGCCCCCGCTCACGAAGGGTTCCACACCATACCATCTATTTATACTTCTATACTATAAAAATATAAAGCTGAAGAGTTTGTTTATTTGAACGCACAAATTTAGAAAGTACTTTAAAAAAATAACGAGGAAGGCTATGGGCTAAGACTAGGCTATTATCCGGGTACAGGGAGTATTTTCCACGGAACGCGGTTGAAACCGCTGGCAGAAACTAGTTATCTATAAAAACCTCATTTGTTGTCTGGATGCCCCTCTTAACATTTACTTGATAGTTATATTTAGTTCAATCCTTCGCTGTGTGAGAGGAGGCCTGTACACAGCAATGTGACAGTAAAAGGCTGATGATGTTGATTATTTTTACTATTTGTTGTTATAGCGCCAACAAAAATACATCATCTGTGAAAACTTTCTAGCTAACATGAGATGCAGCTTGATGACAGACAGACGGACAGTGGAGACTTAATAATCCCGATTTTACACTTTTACGGAACCCTAAAATTATAAACCGACTTGGCAACCGGACCGAGTTTTTTTGCAGGCCAATTGACACGGTTCGCGAAAGTGGGATTGTCGGCCAAGCGTAGGCAGACACCACAACATGAAATTTAAAAATACATTTATCTATGATATTACGACAGACTGACATGGTATTTTGTGATGTATGGAGAATAACTCTTTGTCGGATTACTGTTTCAATAACGAGTTTAAGAACTTTTTTTGCTATTGTTTGTGTTGGGTTAGATTTCTAGGTCATTCCGTCTGCATTGTTGAATCTTTGAAGTTTTTTGCTCAATCTGTTTTGTGTTTTGATTTCTAATGATTTATATTGAAAAATCTATGATATTATGATTCATGTGGACTTTGAGAAGTTAAAGCTTTATTTATAACTGAGTGATCTCAGAGAATGATGAAATTTTCGCTGTACCGTTTCTTGAAAACTGGTAAAATAATAAATAAATCGTAGGTTATTTTATCAGGGCAATGAACTAGTTTCATAAATCCATGGTTCAGACAAATATAGCTTTTGTATGATTTAGTTAGTCATCAAAAAGTAAATTAAGGAAATCTGGAAAATTATTTCGAAAACGATAACTAACGCTGCCTTGCTAAAAAATCAGGCAGCATTTTCATAATCATTATTATTTTTCAATTGACACACTCCCTTTTCAGATCTTCATGTACAAAAACGCAATCACAGCCCCGTATGATGGGATGTTTTGCAAAAATCCAAAAGGTATCTGATAACGGATTCGATTTCCATCGAGAGTACATCCAGGGTACAAAAAGGGTTCATGTGAACCTTTCCTGCATACAAACCGTTGGATTTGGACCTTAACTCACTGCGTTGAGGTAATGACCTCGGAATGTATGTTTGTATATTGGCAGGATTTTTGCTGTTCTACTAAGATTGTTGTTAGGTTTTGGTTTTGATTTTGAACAGATTTGGGTATTGGTCATTTTTTTTCCTAGTGAACAATGGAATTTGAAAATATTTGGTAGTTGTTCCAGGTAGTCAGAAATCTAGAAGTTTGACAACCAAGCTTAGCAAGAGGAAAGACAGACAATCACTCCATTTAAAACCCTGAAATTCATCATCATAATAATTATGATTTGACTTGTCCTTTGGTGTTACAAAGAGAAGTTTAAATATTTCTTAAATACCATAAATGTGCAGACCTATCAAATAACTTAATTCTACCGTAAAAACTTTTGTTAAGATAAATCACATGACTCTCAACGTTAACCATCGCTCTATTATTTGAAACGTTTGAACTAAAAATATGTCGTTAACCTAAATAGAAAACCGTCCAAATAGACGTTTTCTTCATAACTGAGAGTTGCCAAAGTCCTCTTTGTACTTGGACAATACGAAACACAAGATAAGTATTTAAAAAAATAAATCTATACTAATGTTATAAAGCTGAAGAGTTTGTTTGTTTCAATGCGCTAATCACAGAAAGTACTGCTCCAATTTGAAAAATTCTTCCAGTGTTAGATAGCCCATTTACTGAGGAAGGCTATAGGCTATAGACGCGAGTGAAACCGCTGGCAGAAGCTAGTAGAAAATATTACGACTTTCAAATGAATCTGATATGAAATTAAGGAAATCTGTACTACTTAATATTATAAAGCCATTTCTTTGTTTGTTTGTATATCTCAAGAAGAAATTCTATATGATCTAGTCTAGATCCGTATTAGAAAGTATTTCAAATAATTGTTCCAATTTTAATTTAAAAATTGGTTTAATTTAATTCGAGAGAAAATAAATGTTTTCTTATCCTGCGTTCAATTAGCCTTTAGTCTTAAGCGATAGGGTAGAACGTTCATTTGCTAATGATCGTTCATCTATATCTGTGTATAATTAGTACGTATTCTAGGGTAAGACGACTAGGATTTCCTTTCGCAAGCTGTCTGAGATATGTGCCATTAGCATATCTACATCAATAACCAGATTAGCACTACACGTGTTGTATAACAAGAACATAGATATATCATCATTAGTCTATAATAATGTAGTATAGAGTATAGAGTAAATCGTTTTTTGCTTTTATTTATATTTTTATTTGTTTGAACCTTGCAGGCTCCAAAACTACGGAACTGTTGGGAAGCTAAACTATCTCTGGGTAACATAGGCTATATTTTTTGTCTAGGTACGGGAAAAAGTTCCCCCGGAATACGGGTGAAACTGCGGGGAAATATCTAGTTTTAATTAAACTGGTCGGGTTTAAGTGGTCCAAATCTTAGGTTGATGTGATAAGATATATCTGGTTATAAGACCAAGTATGAGAACATGAAACTATACACTGATTCAGAAAAAAAAACTGTATTTTGGTTTGGACCATTTATGGCAATAATCTCGTTAGTCCCAATCATACATAACGGGCGAAAAGTGGGAGTAGGGAGTAATGTGAGTACGGAATTCTAAAAATAGCCTGTCAGTGCAAAAACTTACCTTTTGCTAAATCAGGCAATATATCGTGCTTATCGCCATAAATAGTATCCACCACACTATCGTTGAAAATAGCCTTTAGTTGGAATACCACGTCATAAGTCCTAAAAATAATTATAGACTTGTCCTTCACAGCCTAATCTTACTTGGAGTAAGGGACTCGGATTTATTTTTAACTTTTACCATTCAACTGATTCGTGCCTCGTTGATCTAGTTGCCGCATAGCCGACTGCTGTGCACGAGGTCTCGGGTTCGATTCATAGGTCGGGCCGAAATCGATTTTTGGATTTAGAAACTTTCACAAAGCAGCCCGGAGTCTGGAAGTTGGTGATTGATACACCCGTGCATTGGAGAACATTAATGTCGGTCCTGCGCTTGATCTCTCTCCAGTTGTGTCGGATATTCCGTCCCATAAGACTCAGAGAGTGAGGGAATAGAGAGTGCATCTATATCTGTGCAAATCCTGCTCAGCTGGCTGAGCTCCTTATATGAAAACAGCCACCATGGCCGATAATCGGCCTTAGACGCCATTAGCTGATCTTATAAAACCTTGTAGAATTTTGAAAATGTATCAGAAATTTTATGTAGCCACTGTAGGTATTTACACGATTGTAGTTTGTAAAGCCCTCTACATACCAGGAAATGTTCAATGAAAAATCTTTGACCTTCCCATGACCCGTGAATTCGGTATCATCTACATAATAACGATAGTTGAAAAACCGGCCAAGTGCGAGTTGGACTCGCGCACGAAGGGTTCTAATACATGGCGCTACTAGTACAAAATTTTTAAATTAATTAATATAAATCAACAGCCTTAATATTTTTATTTTTAGTATTTTTTGTTATAGCGGCAACGGATGTACATCATTTGTGAATATTCAGCATTCTAGCTGTCACGGTTAATGAGATACAGCCTGGAGACAGACAGACAGACAACGAAGTCTTAGTAACAGGGTCCCGTTTTACCCTTTGGTTACGGAACCCTAAAAACCAGCTTCAATAGAATCAGAATCGTAGAAAAAGGAATCACGAAAACTTTTATGTCACCTATTTATAGGAATCATATTGAAAATCGTCTTACGTCCTTCGTTTTGACCGTTCACTTGTGACTAATAGAAAATGAAGGATACGCTTCGAATGGCCGTTTTTCTTGGCATTCTCATAAATATTTCTTAAGATATTTATTTCTGAGAAAATCTGTTGAATTCAGAACGGTTATTTTGTAACGGTGCACACTTTAAAGTGAGGAAATAAATTATGAGAGGAGATTTGTTAGAGATTTCAAAACACATTTTTTTTGCTTTAAAGAAATGTATATGCTAATATTATATGACACTATTTTATTGTAGATACTTATTACAACCAGTAAAAAAATTGGCAGTCCAACAAATTAATATGTAAAGGTGAAACCCAATGATCCAATATTTTTGAATGCTTGATACCTTAATACATGTTGAATATCAAAAAAAAAACCTTTAATTTAGAACTAAATCTCGTGGTTAGAAATTGGTAGTTATTTTTCTTATTGTACACAAAAAACACCCCCCTTTATAATTTTAATTACAGAAATCTCCAAACACTATCATCAAATAAAATTAATAGAATTTCCTAAACATCCAATTCAATTCGAAGTCCATTCATTATATTCAATGCAGTCCCCAATATGTAAATTCCCAACATCATTATTGGAGTGTTATCAACCATGGGGAAGCCCTGGGTATAGTTACCACGTAATGGAATACGTCATTAGTGATGTAATGTGGAATTCAATATTCTGCCTATCTCTGGATTTGCTTACTAGAGATAGAATTTTGATATAACCCCATACAAGTAATGTCAAATTCTTATCTCTAGTAAGCGAATCCAGAGATAGATAGGTTATTGGGAAAGGGCGATAATCAATCTAATGAAGGGATATAATATATCATTTTGGTAAGCTCTGTCTGACTGATTCGTATACTTGATTATTATCCTCATAGGATTAATTGGGAGTGCGGTTTGTGATGACCGATGGTTATGACATTATTCTTGTTTGGTGTTAATAGACTGCCTAACGATAGTGGTATCTTTAAGGCAGAATATTTTTGTTATTTGCATTTATACGAATCATGATATTGCTAGCTTTTTTTAATGATGTCAACGCGGTAATTTTAAAGATACTTTTTTTTGTATTTTTTTTTCTTTTCAACATAATTTGGTATTTTTTTTAAACTCTTGTGATATCGTATTATGTGTAACAATATGTGTAGGTATATGAGAGCATAATCCTTAACGGTTTTGCATCTGTTTAAGTATATTTATCTACTTTTACCAGAATATTTCTTAGAGGTTAGTATTTAGTATATATGTTGCAGTCAAAACTCTTAACCAGTCAAAACTACTATTGACTAGCAAAATCAGTCAAAACTACTTTTGACCGTAAGCTTTAGTCAATAATACTTTTGACTGAAATAACAGTCAAAACTACTTTTGCCCAATGGCGTTGGTTAAAAGTACTTTTGACCAAGAGATTCCGTCAAAAGGGGTTTTGACTGGTTGAATCAGTCAAAACTCTTAAAAAGTTACGGTGACCGATAAAAAAAAATAACGACAAACGCACATATAAGCTTTTATATTACTAGTTAGCAACATGCAAGCAAGCATGCATCATGCAGCAAGCATGGTTTCTGTCACGGCTCCAGCGCTGCAGGGCTCCGGCGGTCCCACGCGAATTTATCGTCGCAGATAGGTTTAACGCTCACCACCACAGCTTCGGCTTGCTGGCCGGCACCGCCGGCCAGCCTCAGCCGCGGTGGCGAGTGTTACAACCACCTGCTCCTCAATTCGCGGCCCGCCTCGCCCCTCCGCGCCTACGCGATTTTGAATTACACTCTAGGGGTGGGACAGACAAGACTACGTGGAGTCGGATTTACAGCGATTCGTTTCTGCCATTAAAACCTGACTTTTAACGATAGGAAATTTATTTTATAGCAATAAACAATAAATAAACATTCGGAAGTAGTTATTCAACATAATACTTAGGACATTTTAATTTAGGTCATATTAAATAAAATTTAATTAATTTATTCACATTTAACGAGTTAATAGCACTTTTGACTGATGCTTTATTTCAGTTAAAACTACTTTTGACCAAGAGCGTCAGTCAAAAGTACTTTTGACTGCAATTTTGCAGTCAAAACTACTTTTGACCAATAATTTTCAGTCAAAATCAGTTTTAACCAACCTCTTTAGTCAAAAGTAGTTTTGACTGATTTTGCTGGTCAATAGTACTTTTGACTGGTTAAGAGTTTTGACTGCAACATATACAAAAAATAAAATATTTAGCGTTAAAACTTATGTATTTTTGGCTTCGTTTGTGACCGTCTCAAGAAATAAATCTTTTTCTAAATCCAGTGTTGATCTCACAATATTTAATACAAATCTAGATTAAGGTCACAATGTCAGATTTCTTTTTATAAAAATCGTGTCTAAAATATTTTACTTACAAAATATTTCGCACCACATTTAATATTGTGAAATTAAATATTTTATTTTCTTGCTTTCATATTTATATTAATTCAAAACCTATTTCAGTTACACAGACCGTTTTGAGTGGGTGTAACAGTATTTTTTTTATGTAACCTATTTATACTAATATTATAAAGCTGAAGAGTTTGTTTGTTTGTTTGTTTGAACGCGCTAATCTCAGGAACTACTGGTCCGATTTCTTTCAAAAGAAAATTCTTTCAGTGTTAGATAGCCCATTTATCGAGGAAGGTTATAAGCTACTTTTTATCCGGGTGCGTGCAGTAGTTCCCACGGGAGAGCGGGTGAAACCGCTGGCGGAAGCTAGTTGTTCATAAAACCACCACAAGTTACATTATGATATCTTCTCCTTGATTCGACTTTTGAACTACAATGTATATTATAACTCAGAGCTTTGCTTAGTATTCAAAAGAGTGAAATGAAAAATAGAGATCGAAAGGTTCCGTACAATCACGATTATTGTATGTTTCCAGTATTTGAAACACATTTTTGTGAAAACTTCAACGTATTTATCACGGCTAATGAGATACAGTGCTAACCTTGCGTCTACCACCAGGATAGACGCAAGATTGTCAGACAGCAAAGTGTTAGTAATTGGGTCCTGTTCCTCTCTTTGGGCATGCACTCTAAAAATTATGCCTATTGAGAAAAATTTAAACATGAAACGAAAATGAAAGAACACTTTTGATACGTATTTAAGGAAATTTTGCACGGGAATTATTTTTAAGCACTTAACATTTTTAAACTTTGTAAGTTAAATTGTATTAACATTGTAATTTAAAATTACATTATTAAACGGTGTTAAAACAAGGCTCAATGCATGATGGTTTAACCAATACAGTATCAAGAGGTACAGAGTACAGCACATCAAGTTACCACAATCTGTCAAATTACTGCAATAGATTTTCAACCTTATCGCAATGGAGGTAGGTAAATGTTCGACTGGTAAAATTTGACAGATTCGTATACGTTGACCTGCTGTCGTCTGTACCAAATTAATAGTACTCCAATTATCTCGAGATTGTTTACATTTTACACTCGAAATACCTTCAGGTGTACAACGTGCGAACATTTTTAATTTGCATTTTATTTTCTTGTTTCTGTTTCCTCAAAGGAATTGCAACGGCACGTTCAGATTGTAGATACAAAAACTCAAATGTAAATTAAAAAAATCAAAGGTGTTTTAAATATTAAGATATACTTTCTTCTACATATTTTTAATCTCATAGTGACAAACAAATAACATCCATTCTTATTTGTTTTTATGAGTAGTTTAATAATATAAAGCAGAAGAGATTGTTCATTAAAACCCGCACATATCATTAACTACCGGACCGAAAAATATTTCAGATATGGAAGCTCATTTATGGAAGAAGGCGATTGGCTACTTTTTAAATTATCGGAGTCCGCGAAGTAGACACAGATAAAACAACCGACGGGAGCTAGTTTTGAACATAAATCTATCAACAAAGAACGCATAAAAGCACCAAATAAAAATGCAGCCCGAACCTTCTAGAACTCCATTTAAAAAGCGGTAGAGCTTGCCAATTACAGTCGGTGTAACTCCACCTCGAAACTTTTAATCAATCTTTTGAACCTGCTACTCGGTGTATGTAAGTGAAAACGGATCCATACATTCGTACCCCCACTTCCAAAATGGATTCCAAAAGTTAGGCATTTAAACTTGTTAGCAAGAACGGCTGCAACTTTTCGCCCGTAAATCTTTTAACTTGAAATTATGTTAAAGTTAAAGAAATTCCTATGTTTGTTGGTTACGTATTTCGCTGGATGTCGCCTTGTTGCGAACTGTGGTGCGAAAACTTTGATTTTTACGCCCCGAAATTGTTCGTGTGAATTTATGGAGTTTCGCACGGTTCGGTAAAAGTGTGAAAGTTTGAGTTTGAAGTTTTCTGAATTTAGAACACGCTTGATAAACATTTTATTTATTACTAGCTTTCCGCCCGCGGCTTCGCCCGCGTGGAATTCGGTTTAAACGACACACAGCGCCATCTACAATCCATCCATCAAGCAAACAATATTTTTGTTTTCCCTCGGGAATATCTATTTTTTTCGGGATAAAAAGTACCCTATTATTTAATCCGGACTTCTAACTTTACGTCTGCAAAATTTCAAAGCAATCGGTTCAGTAGTTACGGCGTGAAAGCGGAACAAACAAACAAACAAACNTTTCGGGATAAAAAGTACCCTATTATTTAATCCGGACTTCTAACTTTACGTCTGTAAAATTTCAAAGCAATCGGTTCAGTAGTTATGGCGTGAAAGCGGAACAAACAAACAAACTCACTTTCCGATTTATAATATTAGTAAGGATTGTGGCAGCTACACAGTTTGTGAACTTACTGTATATGCTTAACAATGCGGATAATTTCACGATGCGTTTGTTAAGTACTAAAATAAATCAGATTTTTTAGTGTATTGTATACATAATATACATTCAAAAGGAACATAACATTCATGAGTATTTTACCCCTATAGGTACCTAAAATTTATCTTTAACAAATGAACCTGCTACCACAGTAAAATTCAACCTAAAAACCTAAAATTCCTACCCAAATAAAAACAAAAAACATCAAAACAGGCGACCACTCGTCATCCTTACCCTAAATAAATCAAGCACATCCCGAACCAAAGCACGTTTTGTGCAACTTATTTGAAACTGCAAACGTCACCCTGTATAAATCATAAAGCGCATTGTTTACGCCGACAGATGGCGCTGGTATATGTGTTAATATTCGAGCCGTGTCGACCTGTCTACGTGCCTTATAGCTTGGAATGGCACAAATTAACAGTTTGCATTGCGTCAAAAAGGTAGGTTGTGTTGATAGCTACCACACCTATGGTTTTTTTTGTATGGTATTCGGTCATTGAAGAAATTATTTGTTCTATGTTTAAAGTCTGGTAGTTTCACAATAGAAAATCTATAGTTTGTCGCACACTTGGCGTTCAACAACAGTGGTTCTTGTGTCACTATTTAGATGGGACACCATACAGAAAAAGGTCTTAAAATTATTATTAAATATTTTTTTGAGGTATTGCCTATCCAATATTAAACCCCGTCCATTCAAAGCCTCTTTTTACACCCGAATCAAAACTTGTCATCTCACAATTTTACCTCAATCTTTCAACCGTGTCCCGGTTAAATATCATAATCATAGACACTTAGACAGTCATTTTTTTTTCCATTTATAAAATTATTTTCACCCTTTCGCAAGCACAGTCGCATGTAACAACTAGTATAAAAATAAACACGGCATCGCACCGCAGCTCTAATGTCAAGTGTCATGCGCATATCTCACACACGTCCGTACGTCCGCGGCAATACGTTTCAAATGTATATCATTTTACTGTGAAATCGCGTATGCTAATAAGTTTCGCGTGTTTATTGTTTAGTTTGAATTAAGGTAGGAATGCGTTTTTGTTTTTTGGAATATTGTAAATTCTAGCGGTTTCACCAGCGTTCTGTAGAATTTATTTATTTTACCCGGATAATGTAGCTCCTCAATTGTCAAAGAATTTTTCAAATCGGTGCAGTAGTTTCAGAGTTTTTATAGGACAAACAAAAAATTTTTCTTCTTTGTAATATTAGTATACCGCATGATATAAGCTTTTTCGGCAATTCAAAATTGAAAAATAGTTTTTAAGTGGGAGAAGCAAAAAGACAAGATACTGAAGAAGGAAACTTTTTGTAGATTGATTATAAAAAATGGCGTTTTTAAAAATGCAGTTGCTTGCTACGAGCGCTACAAGCTACGGCGTAGCAAAATAGTGCTACAATTCGAAGTCAATGCTTTTGTTTAAAAAATAGGCTTGAAGCCCAGTGGTCACTTTCTTGGCTTCAGGCTTGTTTTTATACAGTGATACATTTAAGAATATACTACCTTGTATAAATACCAAAAATTAAATTCTCGTCAATTTCCTACCATTAATTTTTCACAAAAAAAAACAAACTACAACTATACATAAAGAGACCATAAATCAAAAAAACATCAAACGTTAATCCGCCCATCATTAAAGCAGGTTCTAACGCAAAGGCGTTCTAATGAAGTGACTGCGGAAAGCCTCGCAAAGGGCCCTCGCCGCCTCCCTTTGACTTAGTGTGTTTTGCTTAATGCATGTAGTACTTAGACATGATAACTTTGAAACTGTATATGGGGAACAAAAGTAGTGAGAACACGGAGTGGGGATGTCATTTGGGGGAGCTGGGAAATGTAGCTTAAAATAAGAAATAATGAGAAAAAAATATACTCGTAGATAATTACAGACGAATGAAGAGCTCGTGGCTAAGTCAAAGCCGCGCGGATCGATCGATCATAAGGTTAAGCAACGCTTGGCGCGGTCGGATGGGTACCATCTTTTTCATAACGAGTTCTTCCGTGTTTCGGAAGGCACGATAAACAGGGTCCCGGCTGTCATTTGAACATCTTTGGCAGTCGTTACGGTAGTCAGAAGCCAGAAAGTCTGACAACCAGTCTTACCAAGGGGTGCCAGGTTGCCCAGGTGACTGGGTTGTGGAGGTCAGATAGGCAGTCGCTCCATGTAAAACACTGGTTCTCAGCTGCATCCGGTTAGACTGGAAGCCGACCCCAAAAATAGTTGGGAAAAGGCTAGGCAGATGATGTTATATTAATTCAGATATCATACCAAAATTAAACCCACATTCTCAGGCAAGTCTTAGCTAACCTAAGCCTAATTAATAAAACATAACAGAACAGCAGCGAAGCGTTAATTAGTAAAGTAGCGTGTTCCTATGAGAAGCAACTTTTAAACATATTAATTCGGTATAATTCTCGTCCTGGTGCGTCAAACGAACCGACTCGTGTGGGATGAGATTACACGCACGTTTTATATATAACAGAAAATTCAGAAGTACTACTCCTTGTGTATATCAATAATATAAAGCTGAAGAGATTGTTTGTTTGAACGCGCCGATTTGAAAAATTATTTCAGTGTTAGATAGCTTATTTATTGAGGAAAGCTATAGGCAACTATCTACGGGTGCGCGGAGTACTTCCCACGGGATGCGGGTGAAACCGCTGACAGAAGCTAGAAAAGTCAAAAATTCCAACTATTTTGGCTTAAGGTTGGGCAGAAAAGTATCCCGCGTACCCATTTAATATCTATACCCTTCTTCGATAAATAAGTAGGTCCAGTAGTTCCTGAAATAAGCGCGTTCAAGTAAACAAATTCTTCGTCTTTATAACATAAGTACAGATTAATAAAACTGTTCTCGTAAGACAAACATTTATGTCAAACCTTCTGCCCCCGTCTATACGACTATAGCTCCCAGAAGCAGGTGGCGTGTTGAATTAAAACGTGAACAAAAGCCTTTACACAATGAAGCAAGAATGAAACGCGCACCAAGATACGGTCTACAGACGTGTGTAATGAAATCTAACCGTGTGTACTGAGCTTAATATTATGACGTAGTTTCGTAGGGAGGTATTTGAGCCCTGATTTTCCTTAGTTAAAGGCTTTGTTAGTTAACGTTCACAGGCTTATTTGGATGTCTGTGAAATTATTTTGGAAATCCTTTTAGTCTGCCACATCTAATTATGGGGGTTATGTGTTGAGATAAGTTTGGGTAGTAGCGATGTTTCTGTGTTTTTAGTTTAAAATATCTGTTGGGATTTTTTCTTGTTTCATAAATAAAACAAAAAATAAATCAGTTTCGTGAAAATAGATATTTTTTTCATTAAGAATGACATATCAGCATTTAATTAAATATTACAACAAGTTTTCGCAAGTAATTGTAATTTACCTCTAGAGAAACTGAGCTAGAGCTCAGAGCTGCTACTTAAAAATTCTTAATGGCATAACTAAAAGAATCGACTCAAATACCAAAATAATACCCCAGGACCAATGACACATAATACCCTCACAATTTCTTCAACATTACCCTTTCAACCACTCCACTCGAAACACACAAAAAATACAAAAGCAACAGAATAAACCCCCATAAACATCAACAGTCTTCTCCAGATTTCCCAGCAAATATTCCCCGCTTATTTACCCTTCCCCTAAATTCGGGGTAACAGACGAGATGCATAATTTTCGAGAGAGTAAATAGTCTGAAACATTAAGTGGAGCTAAATTCGCATAAACATAGCCACAGGTGTTCGGGTAAATTAAATACGAAGTGTATAAGACTGGCCTTTGTTTAAATAATTTGTCCTTTCAGTGTTGGGCACGTGGTACGGAATGCTGGATGAATTAAAAGGATTTACACATAAGCAGTTTAAGCTGCGATTATTTCTTAAATGTTTTTATTAAGTGCGATGTAATTTAAGAAGTTTATAGAAGTACTAACTTCTGCGAGCGGTTTATCTGCTTACAAAGGGAAGTATTTCCCGTACCCAGATAAAAAGTAAACTACGAGTATGTTTATTCTGATATACAAGCTATCAGATATATATTATTGCCAAGTTTCATCAAATCCATTCATCCGTTGGCGCGTGAAATAATAACAAATGTAGGTGCATACATACATCCCCACTACTACATACATATATTGATAGGAAATATGATTTTTAATGACTTTTTATCTTGATTAAAAAAGGACTAGGAATAGGTATATACTTTCTATTCGTGTATCAATCAATAGAATATCGCAATAAATCTATGCTATCGCAAAAATCATATTATTAATATTCCATCAGCATAATAAACTAATACTATTAGTTTAATAATAACTTTGTAATTAATCACAGCGTATATCGAGCTAATAACACTATTAAAATGTTGTGCCACTAATAGGACAATGCTATTACTGGTAATTACTGATTAATATTGGAAACCATGATAGTTGCCAGCATAATGGAAAATCAAACAAGTTTATAAATAGTATTAGCTGTTTGCCCCCGGTTCTATCCGCGTATGGGGGGGACTTCTTCCTGTACTCCTGTACCTATCATCAGTGGCCTCTAACATCTATGACAGATGATTGAAACCGCAACCGTGTTAAATTATTTGCTTTTGGCACTTGCGCTGGTGGCTAACAAGGCCTATACGGGAGCGACAACGCCGGTCGCAATGTCGACAAACGAATTGTGTTCCCGGTGACGTTGGATGTTGTGCCATTCGAGATGGGATAATCGCGCATGATAATGCCTGGTTCGACCTGCTGTATCTATAACATGAAATTATTTCAAACTGATTGACACCCGCAACTCCTCGTAGGCCCAGTTGAAAACCAGCGTCAGGCACCACGTGTCTGACTTAAATGCTGAACTGGTGCCTATTTGACACAACCATTATTATTTTATTTTTTGTTGTTTTTCTTTTTTATTGTTTATTTTTTCATGTGTTGTGTCAATAAATGTATTTTCTTTCTTTCTTCTTCTTCTTCTTTAATCGGAAAAATATAATTTTTGTTACTCGGGGATAGTCTAACTTCCCAATAGTGACAGAATTTTTCAAATCCTTTCAGTAGTTTTGGAGCCTTTAGGGTCTCCATCTGCCTAGCCTTTCGCAACTATGTTGGAGGTCGGCTTCCAGTCTAACCAGATGCAGCTGAGAATCAGTGTTTTACATGGAGCGACTGCCTATTTCACCTCAACAACCGAGTTCATCAAGGCGTCCCGATGTTCATTAGTAAGACTGGTTGTCAGACGTTTTGGCTTCTGACTACCCGTAATGACTGCCAAAGATCTTCATGACAGGATGGTCACCCATCCACGAACCGACCGCGCCAAGCGTTGCGTAACCGTTAACTTTTTAACTTAGCGATTTGAGTATCTATAAACAAACAAAAGAAAATGCTCCTTTATTATGCTATATTAACTTTAAATATAAATAAATTCCCTGGATGAACTTTTTATCTAAATTGATTTAGATAAACCTTTATTTTATAGTGATTGCAGTATAAAATAATAAGTATAGGCTTAGTTTTATCGACTGGATATTTCTATTTAATATGAATAGAATCTTAAAGTTTATTATTAGTAAGGCTGCATACACATAGGTAGTCAACCAACGCCCAAAAGCGGTTTTGAATCAAATAAGTTTAAACATTTTATTATAGCTTAAAACAAAACCTCTCAGGTTTGGTTAAAAGTCAAAAAATTGGGCAGATTTGTATGTTTGTTTCTTTTCTGAATAGTTAAGTAATTTCCTGGATAATTGAATTGTATAAAGTGGGTCGAAAGATCATATGAAGTAGGTTGGAAAATTAGATTATTGAGATGTCATTTATTTCAAAATATATAAGTACTCGCTTCCACTATTGGTTTCACTCACGTCCCGTGGAAACTACTCCGCACGCCCATATAACAAAAAAAACTAGCCTTCTTCGACAAATGGGCTGTCTTACGTTGAAAGAATTTTTCAAATCAGACCTGAAGTTCCTGACATTAGCGCATTCAAACAAACAAACTCTGCCACTTACATAAGCAATTTTTCACATCAACTTACACCACCTTTTCATATCTCACAATAAACAGACACACGTTCATATAATACTTATGTCTATTAAAGTGGTTCGTGTACTACTGCATCAATAATTAATAAGTTTCAGAGAGACATGGACCGAAGCGGACGTGTTGAGACGTTGTAGAAAGACGTAAGATAGTTTCTGTGCTAATGTAGTGGGAAAAAACGTGGAATTGAGGAGAGTCTATATTATACAAGGATAAGTCTTGGTAATCCAGGATATTTATAATTATGTTATAAAGCTTAAAACTTCACCTATTTACTCGAAATCGCGAATCAGTAGCTGATAGACTATTTCGAAAAGATAATTCAGTGTCAGATAGGTAATTCATTTATCGAGGAATTTTCTTATTCCATCTTCTTTTGTTATTCAAATTACTGTATCACAATTTTCCACATATTTATCAATCATCACTACTCTGAAAGAAAATATAGTGTCATTTCCTCTTAATATCATTACTGAAAAATTAAAATCTTACTAAAATATAGTAAAAAACAAAAATCATCTCCCCACTGCCAAAGTCAAGCTAGCTGGTTTATCACCATTGTAACTCCAGCTTTACGTTCTCGAATATCATAATTTTAGGCTCCATGGATTTCAATATGATAATACGATCGTTGTTAGGGGCAATTTACATCAAATGATGCGTAAACTCCTCGTGGCCGGCAGTTGGTGTCCAATGAATAGAAACTAGTGATAAGCTGATAGCAATGTTTTACGTGGCTAGTGGTGGGGTGGGCCGGGATTTGTGCGGGATTCTGAAGAAGAAATATATCGATATTTTTAGAAAAAGTTGAATTTGTCGTCATCATAAAAGGTATAAGGTCCAACAATACGCCTCTATGTAATGTAAAAAGATAAATAAATACTCATTACTTGAATCACAGTCACTTCTTTTATTACTGTACATCCTTACTACACAATCCAGGTGCCAAATAATAAATCTACCATCATTACAACTGACAAAATAAATGCCACATTGTACTCCAAAAATCCCGGCACAGTACATTACTAGTGCCTCACAAACCAAACCACTATCCACAGTGTATTTTATCGACACACTCTCATATCACAATTTATTGGAGAGCTCATTCTGAAGCAGATTAAGAGCATCCTTTACCTAGATTTTCCGGACCTGGCTATCTTTTGACCTAGATACTTAGTTCCAGTGATCTACGTAGTATGGAGTCTACAAATTTCTTTGAAATTCAGGTACACCAGAGGTAAATTTACTTGGAGACTTCTTCAATCTTGAATTATTGGGAACATTTTTAGCAATGGATGAAGTTTCTTTAATCAATATAGTTGCTCAAAATAAACCTTACTGTATTGTTTTACGGTATAAAATCGAACACACGATTGCGACTTTTAAGTACACCATCTTTATTGCTTACGTAAATTTTATATTTCACAATATATTTTTTATATCATTCCAATACAATGCATTAAAAAACAAAACGTAATTGTTTTAATCATCTATACTAATATTAAAAAGTTGAAGAGTTTGTTTGTCTGTTTGAACGCGCTAATCTCAGGAACTCCGATTTGAAAAATTCTTTCAGTGTTAGATAGCCCATTTATCGAGGCAGGCTATAGGCTACTTTTTATCCGGGTGCGCCGAATAGTTCCCACGGGACGCGGGTGAAACCGCTGGCAGAAGCTAGTAAATTATAACAGTCAATCGCCTGAACAGATCATATTTTATATTACCCGTATACAGTATATCATACAAAAATATATATTTAGCATATCACGCCATTTAATAATTAATTTAGTATCAGTTCTGCTACAGTACATTATATCTGTCTTGTCTGTCAACCGCAGCTAATGGGGTGGTTATTATACGATATTATAACTCTAATTGGTAACATTTTGGACAATAAATAGTATATAGAATATATTTATGTATATTTCGTCGATATACAATATCCCGCTGGAACAGTAATGTTATGTCCCTGTCTTTTTGATATTTTGTGAGTAATTTTTGTATAGTCCGAGTCACAAGACCTAGAAAAAATCTCAAAGAATAAATCTATACCAATATATTATTTAGGCCTGTGCCCAGCAGTGGAAGGATAAAAAGGCTACTAAATATATATATATATTATTTGATTACTAGAGATTGGAATTTGAAATTCCTTGCAGTCTGAATTTAAAAATTGTATCTCTGGTTAGCAAAATCAATATACAGATAGGTTATTAAAATTCTCAGATGGTGGATGGTGAATTTTACCTTATAACTTTGATAAAGCAAAAAATACCTACTGCTTTTATCCTTCTCGTAATCAAACAAAACACTCCATTTGAGACCGAATCTAATGAAGTATGAAAACCAAGGCTTACTATTGGACATTCACGCGTAAGAGATACAACGAGATTATTTACACCCAAACTTCGTGGAGGGTACAATAACAAATTAATGGTTTCCGATATTTTCTCGAAAAAGAATATTGGGTTAATTTCGTTCGTAAATATCTGGTAATTTGCTGGCTAGTTTTATGGTAATTTTACCTTCAAAACGGTTGCTATGAGCATGGTATTTTCAAGGAAAAATTAGCTTTTACATATTTAATTAATAGGGCAACTAATTTGTTTGTTAATATCTGTGTATATGTTATTTCCTTGAGTAATAAGAAGTTTAATTACTTTTTATTTATAAAGCTTTTCTTTTATTTCAGATCAATCATATGCTGCTTAAATTAATGTAAGTTAAGTTAAACCCATTTTTAACCGACTTACCAAAAAGGTGGAGGCACCATGCAAGTATGGTGGTGCATTTTTTAAATTATTAATTTAATTTAAAAAATAGATAAAGTCTTTGATAGTGAGCTACTCATTCAGCAACAACGAAAGATAAGTGTAAAAAATTTGTAAGTGAAGATAGAGAAGATACTGTGAAGAAGTGAAGAAGGAACATACATGCTCCTCCGTTGAAATTCATTGTACTCAACTTCACCAGCAATAATTTAAAGCTCAAAGTAATTTGTCTATCAACTAGTAAAAATAATTTATTGCAGACGTTTCAAAATGCCTTTGTTTAAATTTTCCTCATTTCAAACAATAACAAAATAATTAAATAACAAAACACAACGTAATTAACATCCCCTAATTTAACCTAGCATTTTCAAAGCACATTACTGCGCTAATCCTGAATAGAAACTTCTAGACCAAAATTTGCTCAGTACACGCACATACAAACATACCTTTTGTGTATATAGCTAATGCGGGGGTTAGTTTCATTCAACTACAAGTAATTTAAGCACATCAAAGGACCTTTTGTCTTTGTACTAAGTTCATGTAGGTTGAAAGAAAAATAGTGCTACGTGTTAATATTTTAACGTGTTACTTGGCTTTTTAATTTTATTTTTCATACTTTGAAATTTACATACCTTATCGTACCATGTGTGTATGTTTATATGTGTATAATATTAGTAGGATTCGTGCTTATCTCAGAAACTGCTGCACCGTTGAATTTTTATTCTATATTAGATAGCCTGTTCATCAAGATAGACCTCCTTTTTATCCAGGTGCAGCAGCTAAAACCGCCGTAAAATAAATATATTTATAAAGTTTTACAATATCCATCATCTAGCAAGTAAATAAATCGGCAAAGATCTTAAAACTAAACCCCAAGAATTTTTAACCCTCCGTTAACCAACAGCTGACATAAACATACACACATGCACGTGTTATCCCAATAAACGGTTCTATTTTAACCCAAAGGCTTTTAGTTAACCGTTGACTTGTTTATCTTTCTAGATAAGACGAAACTTAAGACAGGGTTAAACGAGGGTGCATCGCTATTTGTGTTTCTAATTAGAGAACTGTCTTTGTAAAGTTTATGGCCATTTTAGTTATTGGTTTGTCGAAGACGGGTATACCCGGCTATCATTTGAACATTTTTATAGTTCTTATGGGTAGTCAACCAGCGTTACAAAGAGGTATCAGGTTAACAAGGTGACTGGGTTGAGGTCAGATAGGCAGTCGTTCCTTCTGAAGCCCTGATACTCAGCTGCAACCGATGAGAAGCTGACCCCAACGTAGTTGGGAAAAGGCTAGGCAGATGATCATGTTAAAGGCAGTCCACTGATTTAACTCCGGTTCCAATCTATATTTGGCTAATGAAACTACTCTGCGTATCCAGATAAAAAAAGCCTATAAACAAACTTCCTGAATAAATGAGCTATCTAACACTGATTTTTTTTTCTAATCGGTCCAATAGTTTCTAAGATTAGCGCGTTCCATAAATTCTTAAGCTTTATAATATTCGCTTAGATCCTTATCAGGTCTCAAGGTCAGGTCAGGTCTAACAAACAAATTCGTCCCCTAACAACCCAATCATTGTTAGATCAATTCAAGCATATACACTCGCCACTTATATTCCCATTTGTTTAACTTAATCTATATAACATTAGGCTGAAAGAAATAATAAATTACTTTTCAGAACGGGTGGTGTAGGCAGATTACGAAGGTTTTTGTAACGCGAACAAACCAAGATGTTGCGTTGACAACATTTTGTAAATGATGCCTTTTTTGGGAGAATATTAAGCATGGTTTATGTTGATTTATATTTTTTCCGACGTAGTAAGAGAATGGGATAATAATTAGCTAATTTTCTGCTGGAGTGGATACGTTTTTCTTATAAATGAATAGAGAAAAAAAGAAAATCTATTTAGGTATGGAATAGTTCACACCTATTCAACACCTAAATAGATTTTCTTTTTTAACAAAAATTTATCTTCTTCAATCTTTTTTAACATATTTTTTATTTTAAATTATATTAACAAATATCTGTGATACGTCAACAAATCTTTTTTAGTGTCTCTAGATAAAAATAATCTATAGCTTTTCTTAGAAAATACAGGCTAAATACATTTTCAAATTCTTTATTGTATCATTATTGTGTAACACTAGAGGTATATTATAATAACGATATCTATACTTAAAACAGCCAGTACGTACTCTAAGTGCGACCACATCTCCGAAGGGGCTGACGTGTAAAAATGGATCTAATATTGATAGCCTTACACCTGATACGTGTATCGCACCCGTGAATATGTAAGCAGGCGGTGAATAAGTGGCTCCATACGAAATTCATCGGTTACCTTCATTGAAACGAAATTAGCTTAGGATATTCAGGAAACATGTTCTTGTATGAGATATTTATTTACAAGTATATGAGATGTAATTATATGTTTGAGAAATAAATGCCGTCTACGTATGTACAGATGATAAGGTCAACTTATCCACATTTTACCAATCGAACATTAACCTTATACTATTGTAATAAGGTTGAGAATCTATTGCAGAAATTTGACAGATTGTGGTACATTGATGTGTCGTCTGTACTTTAAAATGTTGCAAAATCAATAACAAATGGATAAAACTTATTAAAAAAAGAAATAAATTCGAACCTGAAAACACTAAAAAGTCCTCTTTTTTTAATGTCGGTTTGGAAATAATTGATTAACGTTTTCAGGAAAAAAAGTGAAAATCTGATTGTAACAAAATTATTATTATAAATACTTGTTTTATCTATAACATTTATAAATCAAAATTACTCCGAAGTCTATATTGTGCGCCGGTCTAAGTTTACCAATAAATAGTCTCATGGATAATACTAAACACAGGACATGAAAACACGTGTAAATGTGTTTGGATAGTACGTTAAAGATGGTAGATCGATATATATCAAACCATAGAAAGTGAGGAAGCATAAAAAGCACTGAGAACTTAGTTACATCTGGTTAGACTGGAAGCCGACCCCAACATAGGTAGCAAAAACTTGTAAAAAATACAGGATCCATAAAATATTATACTGAATTTTAAATACAAACAAGGATAAAAAGATGATGTGGAAACACTGAAACATTTTCGTATCCTGCGCATAAAATTTCCTCCAACATATTCCTCTCATAGAAACCTACTACGGTATACGTAAACGTTATTCAAGGCATTGTATTCAAATAACATTACAGGCTCTTGTGTAAATACCTTACAATATTCCATATAATAGTTTTGAATACCTGCGGGCATTATAACAAGCTGTGCCAAATTTTCTCTTGAATTTGAAACATTAGTATAGCCTTAGTTTAGTATAACCTTCAATACGAGTTTACCTAGAAATGTTCATCATCTGCCTAGCCTTTTCCCAACTACGTTGGGGTCGGCTTCCTAGAAATGTTTGATGGAGGTTTATCTATACTAGACTAATATTATAAAGCTGAAGAGTTTGCTTGTTTGAACGCGCTAATCTCAGGAACTATTGGTCTGATTTGAAAAATTCTTTCAATGTTAGATAGCCTATTTATCGAGGAAGGCTATAGGCTACTTTTTATACGGGTGCGCCGAGTACTTCCCACGGGAGGCGGGTGAAACCGCTGGCAGAAGCTAGTAATTTATATTTAAACTAGCTTCTGGCAGCGGTTTCACCCGCGTGGGAACTACTCGGCACACCCGGAAAAAAGTAGCCTATAGCCTTCCTCGAAAAATGGGCTATCTAAAACTCAAAGAATTTTTCAAATCGGACCAGTACTTCCTGAGATTAGCGCGTTCAAACAAACAAACAAGCAAACAAACTCTTCAGCTTTATAATATTAGTTTAGAATACTAAACTACATAATGATTGGCATTGAGAAGGCACAAAACATCGCATCTGCCTATATTTTCTCCATAAATGTACCTTCTGAAACGTGGACGAACTCGCTAGGCCATAGATCCCACCTTTGATCGATCAGTGTGGCTATTACTTAGCCACGAGCTCTTTCACATGAAGACGAACAGCCACAAAAACTTTGACTACCAGCCACTAATTTCCTTATTCGCCGCAACACAATTTCTTTGTCACATAACCTACTTCTTTTATGCTGGCGACCCCTATTGTCCTCAGTCGCGGAGACACATGATATGTAGGATCCCCATACGTTTGCATAAATAATGGCAGTATATGTGACCCGTAGAATGAGGGTGTTAAGTCACGAAGATATATCCTGTCGCTCATTTGTTTGGTCTTTGACGTTTGAAGGTCTTGGGAGGATATTTTTGGAGGAATATTTGTTTGTGTGTGTCTTTGTTGTATTTTAAGGAGAAAATTTGTAGTTGTAATGTACACTCTTTAAAGTTTTACGTCATATGTGAATGCTGTAGCGTGTATTTTCAGTATGTAAAAAACAAGATGCTCAATATCTTCAAGAAATCTCAAACTCTAAAATTTCTTCAGTAGATTTTCAACCTTATCAATGTAATGGAAAGTTAATATTTGATTTGTAAAATTTACGAGTCCGTACAGGTGGAAAAATTAATAAAGTAATTATTTCCTTACATTGACAAATAACATCATTAATAAAACACATAAATAACGCGGAAATAAGATCTACTTAAATAATCAACATAAAGCATTCCTTATTACCTATCGCACATTATTTTTGACTTAATTATAATCCTGTTTAATATTCATTAGCTGTTACGTATTTATCGCGCTAACGGGAATCAGAAAGCATTAATGTTATTACTAGCGCGTCTGTGTGAAATGGAAAATTTTCCCATAAGCGCGTGATACGTGTCAAGAAAACTTAATAACCATGCTTACTTGCGAAGTTGAAGCCATAAATTATTCATAATGACTAAGTTATAAATCGTGATACGGAAATCTCATCCTCTCTCCTCTCAAGAGTTGGAAGTGATATAATAAATATTGATAGAATTATTTACGGAAAGGTAAATCGTATGTTCTTAATTGTAATGTCTAGTCTAGAATATGAAAAGTGCGTAACTTTCACTCATTTAGTAAAAGAAATTTAAGTAGTAAGTTATTTTGCAAATGTTTTACTAATAAATTTCTATAAGTAATTATTTGAATGACTGTTTTAATATTTATTGGATATCGAAAATATGTTTGTGTGAAACTTATCCTATAATAAAATTTTAGCAATGTTTCCATAACTTTATTTTGTTAGCGTCATTTGTTTTGGCCAATATATTTTTTCTCGCTTCCCTTTCATAGGTAAAAAGAAAATCTTCGTCGTATCACGAACTCACTACGATTTAACATTATATTTAGCGAGATATCCAGTCTACAAGAGTTTCACAATAAATTGTTGACGTTATACTCAAAGTCAGATGTTTCTTAGAAGCAGGAAAAGGCAAAGGTCTTGAAAACTCTCAAACGTGTACTTTTATAGAATTCTCTAGAGAATGTGTTTGTAGGGACTTTACAAAGCACAGAGAATTTTGTGTAGTATATGAAATAGCGAGATTCCACGGTGTGTGTGAGCACTTTATAATGTCTGTGAAATTGCGACATTTGTGCGCAAACACATGCTAGCTGTAGATTCGCCTGTACCTATAAAAAAACTTATAGGTACGCGAGCACAATTTATTGTTCACAAACAAAATGTGCGAGACCAATTTTAGTATAAGCGTAGTAACTATTATCTGTGGCTGCCTCGTTGGTCTAGTGGTCGCATAGCCGACTGCTGATCACAAGGTCTCGGGTTCGATTCCCGGGACGGGCCGAAATCACTTTGTGGTTTTTCGAAACTTTCACAAAGTAGCCCGGAGCTGGAAGTTGGTGATTGATACACCCGTGCATCGAAGATCACGTTAATGTCGGTCCTGCGCCTGATCTCTCTCCGGTCGTGACGGATTGCCGTCCCATCGGGTTATGAGAGTGAGGGAATAGGGAGTGCACCTGTGTCTGCGCAAATGCTTGTGCACTTTAATATGTCCTGCGCAGCTGGCTGATCTCCTTATATGAGAACAGCCGCCGTGGCCGACAATCGGCTAGGACGCCATCATCATTATCTGTGGCATAAGTTCGTCGTAAGCTAAAAGACGTCGAACGTGGCAAGGACAGTGGATTGGACAATATTTTTTAAAAGCTTTTATTTCACTCATTAAATTATTTACTGTACATACACAACTACAAATATTTGGTTTTTGATATGCTGATATTTTCAGCGAGAAGACGTAATTTTATTTTGATTTTTTACTAAGAATTTCACTGTTCTTCCGACGTACAGATCATCTCAAAAATTTATTTACCTCTCGTAATATAAAAATTCATACGTAATTAACTACAAAAGCAATGAAACGATTTGCACCTACAAGGTAGCTACATACCTACATAAGTACTGTCACCAAAAAAGCAGTCACACGTTCCGAATCCCGAATCTACAACCATTCGCTGGATCTCAATCGCGATAAGTGCAAACGTTTTTCTGACGATTGTACACACGTTTGCTGTGTATATCCTTACTATTGGGAACGAATGAGTATAGGTTACACGGTGAAAAAGTTTACTATTTTGGAGTACAAAACGGGTCTTTTAGTAAGTGTAGATGCATATTTGGTTTTGTTGAGAAAAGTGATGGATAGACAGACAGGTCACGGTACCCAAATATGTCAAATTTTACCAATCAAACATTAACCTGCCACTATTGTGACAAGGTTGAAAATCTATTGCAGATATTTGACAAATTGTGGTAACTTACGTCTGTACCTACTTGTTTTTACCAATAGCAATCTATAACTATGCTGATAGTGAATTAAGAGTGCCCCCCAACTATAATCTTTTAGTCGGCCGATAGTTTGTTCAGGTTTATAAATCAGTATGGAGATCAATGGTAGTATGCACATCACAATGATGAGATATCTGGCCGGTATCAGACATACTGAAATAGTTCTTTGGATTCACAATATTCTTTAAAAAAAATTGCCCACTGTGGGAGCTTTGAAGTACGTGGTAACTAGACTATTACTAATTGTAGCTGTTCTTAATTAGTGCACGATTAAGAGGGCTTTTCACATTAGTAGATTTTATTGCACGTATACAGTAGATCTAAGTGTGAAGTATTGTTATGTTACAGTTATTTTCTTCCCGTAAATCTTATTAAACAAGATACTTTTTATTACAACAAAGGAAACCAACTTCAACTCACAGACAACATCGATACAACTAATCTAATTACATTTGTACGTTTGTTCATTGCGCTATAACGTGAACGTGAGTAGAACAGTTGAATTCTCCATTGTTCCCAGTTTCTGTTTAGCTAAATTAACAAGGTGAATCCGACGCAAATTACTATAGTAATGGAGATGGGAAATCTCTTGTTGACATTTTCTTTTTTAATGAACAGTTTAAAAATTGCTAATGGTAGCAACGAGCAACTTGATTTGAACCTATGAATATATAAAAATAAACATAAGCATTTGACATCTTTCAGAATAACATTATACCTACTTAATCTTAATTCTAAGCTATACCTACCAGATCTATGATTTCTTATATTCACTACAAATCTATCATTACTTATTTTTAAATATAAACATATTTACGAATTTTAAAACAGTTTTCTTATTTTTCAGATCCAATTCTTCAGTAGCACAAACAAACGTAAGTAAACTTATATTTTATAATAATATCATGTAGGTAACAGTTCCTGGAATTATGCTTTAAAGCTTTGTGCTGTGTTTTGTTTTACCTTACATAAATTATGATCCAGCTGTGTCAGTATTTTGCATGGAGCAATTATCTATATAACACCCTCAATCCAGTTACCTGACCAACCTGATACCTTTTGGTTGTCAGACTTTCTGCCTACTGACTATCGCAAACGACTGTCAAAGATGTTCAATCGAGAACAACCAATTAAGCATGCCTTCCGAAACACAGAGAACTCAACACCCATCCACGGACCGTTGCTTAACCTTATGATCGATAGATCTGTGCAACTATTACTTAGCCACACCTTCTAAGCTTAAGTTCCTCTGCAAAGCTCAATATTTACGAGATATATCCATAATATTACAAAACAATACAAGTAAGAAGCCGATATCACAGAATCCCACTGGACTAAGTACTCCGTCGTTTAGTTCGCGCACTTTGTGTTATTAGTTCGAAAACTTACCGAGATACGGTTATTGTGTACTACTTACGGTATTTTTATGAAACTGCTAACAACTTTGTTTATAGAATAGTAAAATATTATTCTCTTTTACTTAATACTAGCTTCTGCCAGCAGTTTCACCCGCGTCCCGTGGGAACTATTCGGCGCACCCAGATAAAAAGTAGCCTTATATGGACAAATAATGGACTATGTAACACTGAAAAAATTTTTAAATCCGACCCCGAATCCTGAGATTAGCGCGTTCAAACAAACAAACTCTTCAGCTTTATAATAAAGTATAGTTTAACGAAAGTTTAAAGATGAAACAGCTTATTAGTATGACTAGTATTTAGCAAGCTTATTACTTTTTACATTGTACAAAATCACAATATCACAAAAAATGTATTAAGTACTAATATAACTTATTGATAAAACGAATACCTACATTTATTTACATTACCTTATTTTTTATTATCCATGCCTTACCATTGTATCCATTGTCCCTCTTTTTATGCACCACAGTGTTCTATATTGCGTCCAATCCAATTTATTTTTGTAATAAAATAAAAAAGTAATATCTTTTAATTCGTTTCCTGAAATCCACGTTTGAATCCTGTTGAATCGGATCTCCTCAAACGTAAAATTAAAAACCAAAAAGCATTGTAATGCGAATTCTTTGTGGTGTAAATGAGTTCACGAATTACATTCCAGATTTGAATTTAAGCTCGTTTCTGGTTTAGATGGGGATAGTTCATTTTTTATCTACTAAAAAAAAAATTTGTCCTCATTTTTTCATAATTCGAAATCGATTAAAAAACAATTAATTGCAAAAAATGGAGCCACTCAGAAAATATTTTAAGTATCCTAAATTTAAATTCCAAACTACAACATAATCACAAAGACCATTAAATTATCTTAACTAAAATCCAAGTAAAATACACACAGTTAAAGTAATTCTAAAATCTTTCTCGGACATTAAGCCCCTCTAAGAACCGAGAAGATAAGACGAAGACAGAACGCGAACAATTTCCATGACATTCAATTTAAATAACTCGGCTGCCTGCAAAATTGTCAACTGTCAACTCGGCGCGTGTGAACCCGACTTAAAGCTATTATTATGAAAAACGCAAAGCGGTTTTATTCTCACCTCAGTTGAGTCGGATTAAAATATTTGCCCTCATATTTGTTGGTGACCATTTTTTTGTGGCCGCGATTGTCATTCGGGATGAAATTGAATTTTGGACCATATTGCTTTTAGGAATGTTTTTTTTTGGTCTCAGAAATAGGGAATAAATAGGTATATAGTTAAATCTTTGAGCAATAAAATTAGTAATATATTTGATAGCTAGTTAATAAATACCTAAACTGTAGGTATGTTAGCCACTAAATATTATAATATAAATTAAATTAAGTATATTTTACATCAGCAATGCGTTAATTTTGTTGCCATTTCAAGATGGCCACTTCGCATTATCTGAAATATCACTAGCTAAATTAAAAAAATCTTATAAATAATTTTACCAGTACTCCCCATATAATGAGTTAACTGCATTTTTTTTTCTTTCCCACAAAAAAAAACTGACAAAAGGTTAAACAGTAAAAGCAACACGTATCATTTTAATTTATAGCCGTCATTCATCCACAAACACAACACAACAGGATATTTTTAACAAATTGTCAACGTGTGTAATGCCCTGAGAATGTGATAAGCCTGGCCACTCGTCATGGCGGAAAGTATTTGTGTAAATAAAGAAATACTTCCTATTTAACGTTAAAAAATGTTCGACATATGCGATTATTGAGGATGTAGGTTCAGCTCTTTCTTTTTTGGTGAGAAATCATAAATGACCCCTCCCGCTATAGTAGCAGCCTGAGTGTCATAATATAAAATAATTTATACTCTTCCCAATTTGAGAGCTGGGCCTATAAATATGGAACCGTGATTATTCGCGCAAATTACCATGGCCCTGGTACACGAAGGGCTGCAGAAGGAACTTGGTGACTTTTAGTCAGTAAGAGTCTAACACTCTCTCACGCTGCTCCTACGCCGCGCCGGTAGAAGTCATTTGATAAATTCCCTTTAAAAAAAGTAAGTATTAAACTGACATTATCAGAAAATATAAAATCAACCAGAAATAAATCAACCACATTTCATTGATCAGTTCTTAAATAAAGAAACATACATTGACCTACAAATGTCATACTTATAAAAATTAATAACTACAATTCCCATTCTCACTTCCCACTCTCATCGCGGTACAATAGTAATTTTTCTCTGAAATTCAAAGCCACTACGCGACACGGATTTATGTTTGGCACAAATCAAAATTTACGCTTGCAAATACAAATTTATAATTCATGGTGTTAAACTTTAAATAAAACTCTTGACGCCCTTATGTTGAACGCAGCAAGGTCGAAATTCGTATGGCTGTACATTTTTAGGTGTCGACCAAACTAAACTGTTTGCTTACCGGCGGGATACGGAATGGGATTACTATCACACCGCTGTGTAACAGAATATAATCAATTTTATTTTTTTGAAGTGAAAACTTCTTTAGCGGCGTTGAGCACTTTTTGTATGGGGAAAAATATATAAACTCGCGACAGGTATCACGTGACCGAAATGTGAAACCCGAAATCGTGAAACCCGAAATTCTATAGAAATTCCGTAATATATTTACGGTGGTCGGTAAGATATTTTATGACGTTGAAACGTCATGTGAAATTTGACAATAGTGTCAGGCTTAGTAATTATCATTTAAAATCATAGATGGAGTTTGGGTTTTTATAATTATAAAATGAAATGGTGCCGGAGTATCTTTAGGTTAGCATCCAGGCCACAGCAATAAACTCAAAATATATATTTGAATAATTTTAGCTCAACCAGAACCCTCAAAATCGAGGAAAGACATGTGAGAAAAAATGTGTTGCGCCATCTATAATTTTTCAAAGTCAAGTAGTTAGTCAAGTATGAAAGTACGAGTATAGTTTTTATTCTTCAAAATCATAGATGGAGTCGTGCTTAAATTTTGATTATATTTAATCGTGTTGGGGTATATTTAGTTTACCTTCCAGTACAGTCATAGGGACAAAATTTTTTTTTGAGAAACTCTCAATATCGAGGGCAAGTGATGACAGTAAAAAGTAGTTGTGCTCTTTCTTCATTCCATAATCTCAAAAAAATATTAAAAACGCATAAAGTTAATATTCATGTTTTCACTTCTGCCAGCACTCCCGGAGTGCAACCCGGTGTTTTTTTTTTTATTAATTTTTTGACAGATCTTTTAAATTCAGCCGTTAAAGTGCTGCTGTTTTCTTTTATTTACCAATATTACGTTTATGACTGAAAACTTGTTATACTCATAGTAATACCCATATGTATTAAAGCTAATAACTTTTACGATAAAAATTATTTGATCTATAAGCCCCGTATACTTCCTAATAACTAACATGAAGTAGGCATTTCTATCATAAATATGCTATTTATGGGCTATCGATGCATGAAAATGATAACAGAACGCAGTCCTTTTGGATAGGGGATTAAATCAACTTAGCCTTCACAATTCAATCATCACCTAAAGTGATGACCCCGTGGTCACTCTGTCAAGCGTGGTAACGGCAAGTAAGAAAATGAATAGTTTCTTTAGATATATTATTTAATATTTTTTCTTCGTACTTAAAACAAAATGAAGAATCGTATATTTAGCTATAAACCCAATAATTCGGCAGCTAAATTCTGAATTTAACGTTTGGTACCTTGATGACGGAACCTTGGGAGGCAAAGTAGACACAGTCTTAAGTGATTTGGCCTTTCTTCAAAATAAATTTGCAGAAATAGGCCTAAGTCTTAATCACTCCAAATGTGAACTTTTTACACAGGACAGTACTGACAGACTAGACACTCTTTCAAAATTCAATACAATAGCCCCGAATATTAAATTGATTGATAAAAGTTCGCTTTGCCTCCTCGGTTCCCCAGTATATGAAAATTCATTTTCCAATTTTATCGAGGACAAAATACAAAATTTTAATCATATTTCGGAAAGGCTGTTTAAAATTAAAATGCACTCAGCCATCACCATCATTAGATTCTGTTGTTTTGGCCCGAAATTAATTTACTTTTTGCGTGCTTCCAGCTTATGGAAGCACACAAATCTTTTGGAAAAACTAGACAAAATTATCAGAAATACATTGACATCAATTTTAAATGTGGCCATGGACGACCGAGCCTGGATGCAGGCTACCCTTCCCATCCGCATGGGAGGACTTGGCGTCCGCAAAATCTCCAGTATAAGTTTACCGGCCTTCATATCCTCCGTCCATGGTACTGAGAAGTTGACCAGGAAAATCTTACCTACCACACTGGTCAATTTTAACGTACCATGCTTGATGGATGCTATGGACGCCTGGAAAATCACCTGCCCGAATACCGATCCACCCGCCAACCCGTCCTCCCAGAGACAGTGGGATGAGCC
>NWSH02000437.1:14076613-14114656 GCA_002382865.2 Heliothis virescens | reverse complement strand
AGCCACAGTACGTTGCCGGGAACCAGCTTCTATCATTCCCACGGCTCTGAGCATTTCTTCCCTGCTTAAATGACGTCGCCGCTCCATAATAACGTTGGTTTTAATCAGTAGTAGGGAAACAGTAGCACTAATAATGTCTTCAATGCGTTGTATGTTTTTATAGGGAAAATATTGACAGCTGATTTTCATCTTTTACTCGAATTTGATTCACAGTTCCTGATTCAAATTATGAAATGCACCAAAAAGGATCCATATGAATTTATAAAATCATAAATTTATTACAAAGCCACATCTCAATCTCAAGAAATCCGCATAAAAATGCTTGATCCCTAGACACTTTTGATGTGTGTACTTTTCATCCGGATACATATAGTTCCCTCGGGAAGCGGGCGAAGCCGCTGGCAGAAGCTAGTATGTGAATAAAACACTGTAGTAATTTGTTCGTACATTTTTACTGTCTTGAAGTAACTGGTAGTAAGTTCAGAATAGCAAAGTAATTTGACGTGAACTGTATAGCAGTCGATGTGACGTCACGGAAGCACGGTGGCGGAAGCGCGCGCGCCGTGTTTCCTCTATAACAGCCCCCTCAACTAACTCTATCACAGCTGTAGGCTTTGTACCTACTAGCTTATTAGGGTTCCATACCAAATGGGTAAAACGGAACCCTATTACTAAGACTTCGTTGTCTGTCTGTCGGTCTGTCTGTCTGTCTGTCTGTCTCCACGCTGTATCTCATTAACCGTGATAGCTACAAAGCTGAAATTTTGACAAATGATGTATTTCTGTTGCGGCTATAACAACAAATACTAAAAATGAAAAAAAAATAAGGGGGATGGGGTACGGAAGCCTTCATGCGCGAGTTCAACTCGCACTTGCATGCGCGAAACAAACTCTTCAGCTTTATAATATTAGTATAGATTTATGCCAATATGCTCATAGAAATCCCTCACAAAAATTCATTATTCATAATCCTGAAAAATAATATCATCTATACAACCGTAGTTATATTTAACAGTTAAAACAACTCCATCACAGAGCAATTGACTACGGAAACGCATTCGTTCATCTCATCGTTAACTACAATAAAACGTGAGAGTTCATTAACGTAGTTATTTGCGTCCGTGTATTTTCAGAACGGATATGGCGGGAACATCCGTTCGCAGGGGGTCTATTTAACTGTTCAGCGTTTGCACTGTTAAAATGTGTTTGTTTGTTTGTCTGTAGTACTTTGTTTAGTATTTGCAGCGTGTTAAATGTTTTGAAAAAAAAATATTCGATTTTTTTTTCATGTTTTTGGCAATGTTAAAATAATCGGTAGAAAAAGAAAATTCGGCAAAAAGAAAGTATGGAAATGTCTGATGACATATCGGAATGTCATCCAATTGGTAACTTACAGAGGCCTATTACAACCAACATGGACGGTCGACTGTAGGCTGATAGGATGATGAAAGCGATGAGGACCAATTTTTCGATGCCATTTATAAATGAACCAACTTATAAATAATATATTAAAAAATCAGTTTATTATCTATTCTTAAATACTCTACACCCGGATAAAAAAGCGGGACACAGCTGGTTGGTTTTAAATATTTAAGTAAGTACCCAAGTTAATAGAGATAGAACAATTGTTTCTCTTTACGTATTCCTGCTAATTGAGTTGCATTTCCATTTAAATTATCGGAGATGTATGCGCGGATATTACCTTGAGCTAACAAGACTGTTACTGGTAAACTTAAATATAATTACTTTGTAAGGTTTACTGTACTTTAATAGTAAAAAACTAACCTATTCAAATTATCATGTTGTCATACGACAGCAGGTCAAGCTATTCGAATCTGTAAAATATTAGCAATCAAACATTAAACTTCAACTATTGTGGTAAGGTTGAAAATGTGTTGAAGATATTTGACAGATTGAGGTAGGTCGATGTGCTGTTAATTGAATACTTAAAGTGCTTTCACACTAGCGAATTTTTTCGCGCGTATTCGCTCAGTTTTCTATAGAAAAATCTGTAGCGTGATTTCAGGTGTCATCATTTGAATCGATAGTATATTACCTACTAGCGTGAAAGCCCTGCAAAAGCTTGCGGCAATGTAAAAAGACAGTCGACGTGATTTTGTTTCAAAAACAGCAAAAATATTATTCAAATTCTTCTTTAAAAACAGTTCATCATATCAAAAGGAGTTTTTCAAAAAGTCTTCACCCTAATCCAGATCAAAATAACTTTGAACAACCGTCAACAAAAAAAAAGATTAAAAAAAACACCTTCAGATTATCGCGGATTCGATTTCCACGCCTGAACTTCCAACGCTTAAGTTAAGGCGTTGAAAATGTTGTTGAGGTATAAAAAAGTACAAAAAGAAACGTATTTCAAAAGAATCGAAAAGTTCGGAAAAATTCCCAGCAAGGATTTTGTGTCGACGTCAGTTGACAGTTTGCAGTAAGCCGAGTGCCAGTAGAAATTCATTATTATTACGTGTTCTTATAGCCATCAGTTGATGATGGAAATTCGAGGATATCCTTGTGTTTGGAATGATTATAATAAGTTGATAGAACCAATTTATTTCGAAAGTGTAACTTTCAAAGGGTGTAAAGTTAAAAAAAAAACGTCATATTTAACTCAATAAAACCATGTGGTTTCATAACCACAGTGTCAAAATGATATATCTGATAAATCATGTCAATGCCTAAAGGCAATAGCTATCAAATGACATTTCAAATTGCCTTTACACGTAATACTGCAGAAGAACTTTTACCAACGCTCGCCAATAATCCTTTTGTAACAAACCAGTTTGACAGATGAGAATTCTATTGTTGGAATTTTTCTCGATTTATCACGTCCCTGCTTTGAATAATGGCGGGTGTCATAAATTTCCGAATTAATCCATTCATGTGGAAAACATATACATTTATTGGGCAATGCGTATAAGAATGGTCTTATTCGGAGAAAGATAAAGTTTTAAAATTTCTTCAGTTCCCTTTCTTCTTTTCACAGTTTCTAAGACACTTTTCGTAGTTTCCAAAAATGATTCCGAAAATAAATGACATGGACGATAAACTGAATAAAAATAACACGTAGACATTGTATGGTACGATTTTCTCATAAAGGAATATGAGAAAATCGTAACAGTGGGCAAATATCTAAATCCAAAGGAAGCTGAGAAAGCAGTGAAAATAAATCAGAAAGAAAACAAACTATAAATCTTTTTCAAATTATTTTAAACCATTTTCAGAGTTGAAAGAAATCTCCTGAAACGTTCAGTAAGGCGGCTGACCTTTCCTAACCCTTCAAGATAAAACGTGTCTAAACGTCTTTCCTAAATAAAAATAATTTCACGCCGCTCCCAAAACGAGTTAATTTTTACATCGCCCAAGATTTCTCGAAGCGAAAGTTGATTTTGATGTTATTTATACGAGATACATCCGAGGAAATTATGCGGAGATGGCTGCGAGCGTGATGGAGAGTCTGTCGAGGGCATTACTATGTCGAATCAATTCCAGCACCCCTACTAAGGGAATTCTATTAAGGGGATAAATGGTTTTAAAATAGTTCGGAGTTAAAATGCTGTCGAGATTAAAATCATTGGTAGCGCCTGCGTTTGATGCGTATTAGGAATAAAGTTAACGTTGCTTCTAATAGTTTATTGCATAATTAAGTAAAACTACTCATTTATAGATTTTTTTCTGCAGTAAGGTAACAGCGGATAATCTTTCGAAATACCTAAAATACCGTAAAACGTAACCTACCTAAAATTATTCAACTATTCATATACAACTATTCTTCGTCTTTTGCGGTTTAAAAAAACTCTATGTCAAAAAATATATACAAATAGTAGAAGCGAAAGCAGAAGCCGTGACTTACCAACACAAATAATTTCCTATTACCACCCTACACTAAGCCGTTCTTCCAATTTTCTTAAATAAACATTCGCTTGCTTGACGTTCACGTTTAAGGATGAGCTCCAGGGTGATGTGTGATTTTAAGTAATAATGTTCGATCACCCTGTATTTTATGTTTTGGAAAGATAGATAAGTGATACATACTTTATACATTGCCACAAGATACAAACTGTGCTTAGTTTAGTTAGCTCAATGTCAATGTAAGCACAATGTAAAGTTACTTTTAGTTAATAAACATAATTTTTAAATTAAGAAGACTATTCATTAAATATGTGAGATAGTGGTTAAGCACAACACTGTATTCAATCCCTACTTAATATTATAAATGCGAAAGTAACTCTGTCTGTCTGTCTGTTACGCTTTCACTCCTAAACCAGTGAGCTGATTTTGATGAAATTTGGTACAGAGATAGAATAGACCCTGAGGAACAACATAGGCATTTATACGGGAAATAGTTCCCTCGGGAAGCGGGCAAAGCCGCTGGCAGAAGCTAGTTAAAAATAATATAGTGCTTAAAAATAATAAAATTTAAATTTCTCGGAAGGAAGTACTTTTAACCAATTAAAATAAATCTTCGTGTTCAGATGTCATTGTAATTTCAATTCACGCATTAATGATTCCGTACCCCAGGTCTGGCATTTTTCTGTTATAATTGTGTGAATTGACAGCATCCAGAAGGACAGAAAGCAAAATATGACTAGGACTAAGTCATAAAATTCAAATAACACACTTTGAATATTTATCTTGAAAACGTTTTTTTTTTTATTTTAAGCTATATTTTGATACTTAAAACATACCCTTTTTTTGTATGGTGTAAAATCTTTAAATTAATGATCTCCTCTTGCTGGTACAGTGTTTTTCTCTTGGAATCTTTCAAGCAGCACACTCATTCAAACAATCCCGCATAATCATTTGATGATTCCACTGTGGGTGCAGCGTGAAGGAGTGTCAGACTCTTACTGACTAAAACCCACCATAATACTTCTTGAGCCTTATGTATACCAGGACCGCGGTAACTTTCGGGCAATCCCGCATCCTCGCAAGCTTTAGCTTTGGCTCTGCACAGAAGTCACCTTGGAGATTATTTCACGCTATTTTTATAAGCTTGAAGAATGTTCCTCAGGCGATTATTCCAGTCTTAATCAATAAAAGGTGCTTTCACAAAAATAATAATTTACAGCTTTAATTTATTTACTATGCAGTGTCGCCATCGCTATATTTACTAGGACAGAAGCCTTATCTTTGTCATAATAGCAACAGAGGCTAATAATAACAAGCAGACTTGCGACGACCGAAATAATTCCGGAAATAGCTGACGGAATATCTAAATCATGGCATGCCTCACAATCTTAGGCATAAGGATGGGCTGGTACTCATTTTATCGACTATCGATAATTTAGATAAACATTGAATTTTTCAACAAACCGCATACTTCATATTTCATACTAGCTTGCACCAGCGATTTTACCCGCGTCCTGTGGCAACTACTCCACGCACCCGAATGAAAAATAAGCTACAGCCTTCCCCGGTAAATCGGCTATCTACTCACACTAAAATATTTTTTCAAATCGATCAGTAGTTTCTCAGACTAGCGTGTTTAAACAAACAAACTCTTCAGCTTTTTATATTAGTACTAACTGTTCCTCGCGGTTTCACCCGCGTCCTAAGGGATGTAGTTCAAACATTTTATGCTGTCCTGGTATATAGTTAGCAGTACATCGGCACTCGATTATTGGTATGTTTATGTAAGATATGTTGTCCTGGTACAATGACAAATACATTAACAATATTTGAAAGCATTTTTTTGAAAGAAAGAGACAGAGCGCCTGGTGGAATATTGTTGTCTTTGTCATTTCGCGCATGACGTCATTGACGTGTCATTTGTTTTAAAAAATTTCAAAGCATTTTTATAAGTGAGTGAGAGAGACAGAGCGCCTATTTCCATAGATGTAATATACTAGCGTTAGATCGGCAATAGATTCAGTCAGGCGAGACCAAAATGAAATTACACTAGTGTGCGTGTAACGTGTATGTGTGCAAGACCAATAGAGTTCTCTAAACTGTAAATATCGATAAAAAATTACGTAGGGTATCATTTGTGTCTAGTGCTGATAACTAAGAGAAAAAACAAAGCCACATAGGTATATAAAATGAATAATATTATGTCAATCTCTATGAATTGAGGTTATAAGTAACAAGAAATTCACGTATTTGATATTTCGCTGAATTCAATTCATATGCATTTAGAACATGATAATAGTGAAAAGTGATATTATGATCTACTGATTTGTGCATAGTTTCTTTTTCAGAGTTCTTAAACAGAGCATTTTGAGAATAAAATCTTTCAGTTGTACTTACTTGTGAAATGAATAATTCTGTGGATTGTCTATCTTCGAAGAGTTACAACCAGGTACTGCACACGTAACCATAACTATTTACGCCTAAATTTCCAGTTTAAAACGTGAAATTAATTAAAATAAGCGGGATTTGTTTCGTACGCATTTAACGTCAGGCTATTACAGGCTATTAGCGTGTACGTGAGTGGTCTCGNCTATTTCAATATCGTTGTCTTTGTCATTTCGTGCGTGACGTCATTGACATGTCATTTGTTTTTAATTATTTGAAAGCATTTTTATAATTGAGAGAGAGAGACAGAGCGCCTACTCGAATATCGTTGTCTTTGTCATTTCGTGCGTGACGTCATTGACATGTCATTTGTTTTTAATTATTTGAAAGCATTTTTATAAGTGAGAGAGAGACAGAGCGCCTACTCGAATATTGTAGTCTTTGTTATTTTGTGCGTGACTTCACTGACATGTCATTTGTTTCAACACATTGAAAGAATTTTATTTTCTCAGGAGAAGTTAGAAGCAAGTATATTAATTACTAGCTTCTGCCAGCGGCTTCGCCCGCTTCCCGAGGGAACTATTTCCCGTACCCGGATAAAAAGTCTATTCTATCTCTGTACACAATTTCTTCAATATTGGCTCACTGATTTAGGCGTGAAAGCGTAACAGACAGACTGAAAGAATAACTTTCGCATTTATAATATTAGTAGGGATAGATCTAAGTCTTGCTTTTGCCGATTAATATTAATATTTCTACTACCTACTTTGTTTTCCAACTTAACAGTAAGTTGCACTCGAGCTGCAGAAGTCCTTAGTAATAGTACATACTTTTGTGTAAGTTAGATAAGCATGTAAACTATTATCTCCAAGAGTTTTGCTATCGATACTGACGATATCGATTTGATATTACCTACTTCATTTTCTAGCCTGTAGTGTACTGCTGCTGGGCAAAGATCTCCCCATCTTGCTTCCAAACTTTCCTATCCTTCGACCGAGCCCACCAGTCTCGATGATAAGTGTCTTACCTACTCATCATCTGCCTAGCGTTTTCCCAACTATGTTGGAGTCGGCTTCCAGTCTAACCGCATGCAGCTGAGAACGTGGAGTGACTATTACTATTAGCTACTCACTATTACAAAAAATGAAATGTTAGAAGAGCTCGTGGCTAAGTCAAAGCTGCGCGACCATCTTTTCATAACGAGTTCTTCCGTGTTTCGGAAGGCACGATAAATAGTGGGTCCCGGCTGTCATTTGAATTGGCAGTCGTTACGCGTAGTTCAGAAGCCAAAAGTCTGACAACAGCTACCAAGGGGTGCCAGGTTGCTCGGGTAACTGGGTTGTGGAGGTCAGATAGGCAGTCGCTCCATGTAAAACACTCAGCTGCATCCGGTTAGACTGGAAGCCGATTCCAACATAGTTGGGAAAAGGCTAGGCAGATGATGATATTATAAAAAATATTAATATCGACTAACTACCAGACACCATTTTCCCATCCCTTATTCCAACGTCGTTTACTTTAACAGCCTCGTTTGGCCCGAATAGACAATTTCCTTATACTTAGCGTTATTTAGCCGCCGGTATAAACGATTAATCATTTTTTGTTTAGGATAACAATGTTATGAATAAAAATTGACAATTGTTTAGTTAGGTATTTTGCAATATTTCTTGCTTATGAACACCATTATACATTTTGGTAGAGAATAACAAAATTGTGCGATGGAAAATTCTGAGCTCTCATTTATAGAAAACTTATAGTTCGATGATACTAGGAAATCAGAAAACAAGAAGGAGATTAAAATCAAGTATTGTATTGGAAAAACTCGTCGTATTTATTAAATAACTTTTTTTTGTAATAACCTCTAAGAACCATCATAGTTCTTAAAAGATAATATATCTTCCCCTAAGAAATTCAGACTTTGTACGGATTCAGTTCTTTATTTATTTTGGATAACAACACGAAAAAGTAATCAGCGAAGGCTTCACAACTCCAATTCTACAAACGTTCAGCACATTTAATTTCCGAGAGGAAAATTCGTGAATTCGCAAAGAAAATTCTATTTCTAAATCGTAAATAAACAACGTCTTCAATCTGTTATAAGTTAATTTTTCAAATCTCGAAGGTAATCGGATTTATTGGATTTATGAGCGAAACCGTTTATTATGAAGCAGCCATTGATGGAATTGCTTTATGGAGATTGATGGAAATAGATTATTTTTTAACAGATTTATTTTTATTTGAATAAATACTTGTGTAACCAAAATCATACGCTCAGAAGACATTTTATCGAGGAAGGCTATGGGGTACTTTTGATCCAACTGCGCGAAAAATATTCTTTTGACCACCGTAGGATGGATTGTGTGAAAGACGATATGGCTGTAAAAATGCGACTTGTGAGATAACGGCAGACAGAAATGTATAGAAAAAGAAATGCTGCACAGAACCAAGAAAATTATGACTGGGCAGGAGGATCATGTGTAGAAAAAAAATCTGAGCCTCTTCGCGTTCGCATCCAGATCCCTCAAATCCGATGCTCCGTAAAGGTCGCTAGTGCGTACAGCCGTAGAGCGTTATAGCCGAAGACGTCCACTGCTGGACAAAACCCTCGCATGGACTGGGGGGATTTGATTCATCGCTCTGGACATGCGTGTTGATGAGAGCAGTGTGGGATATTTTAAGTTTCAGAGATGCTGCTGCCCATCTCTGAGTAAGGCAATTAATATCCCGCTTGGTACTCTGTTGTAGTAATATCGCCACCAATCGGTCACAGAGCCTCTTTCGTAATTCAGCCTACCGTGGTCAGGTGAGGTTGGCAATTGGGACAGGACGATGTTGATTACCTTATCCGCCTTAACGTTCACGACCCCCAATGCTTTTTAGAGCCTACTCTAAACACCACATAACGTGCAATACTAAAGTTAGCCATTTTACGCATCATGCATGTGTAGAAGGTTGTATGGATGTAGACTTTGGGATATCTTTAACCAAACTCACTAAATTGACTAGATTACAATACCTATTGAAGAGTAAGATAGTTTTTACTTGGGTATGCGATATGGTTCCTCTTAAATAAAATGCTATAAATAAGTAAAATAAACAGCGCAGCTTCAATTTAGTGGTATATTTCTTTTCATTAACTTAATTACAACTCATAATTTTCTAACATATCTCAATGTTAACAAAAATATCCATAAACATCAATGTTGTATATTTCTAATATTCCGTGTCTTCTGATCTGATTCTAATCCAGTTATTCAGTTTCTTCTGAAGATTCGCGATAACATGGAGAACCATTTCCATTACCACTGGTAGTTGACGATGAACTATTTGGCTTCGAAGTAGAAGAATTGTTGTCAGACCATGAGGAACTAGAGCTTGGCTTTGAAGTAGAAGAGTTATTGTCAGACCATGAGGAACTAGAGCTTGGCTTCGAAGTAGAAGACTTATTGTCAGACCATGAGGAACTAGAGCTTGGCTTCGAAGTAGAAGAGTTATTGTTAGACCATGAAGAATTGGAAGCTGACCAAGATGAATTGGAGGTTGGCCATGAAGGTGACGCAGTAACAGGCCTTGATGTACTTCCTCCTCTAATCCGATGTCTGTGTCCAGTGTTGATAGCTACAATCGATTCTGCTTCTGCTCTTGATGCAGATATTATCTCCGCTGGCTTAGCATACACCTCGATTTGAATGGCTACTAAACATGATGTTGCCTGCAAGAAAGTTAAGACAATATTTAACAAAATTGTTGCAAAAATACCTACCTAAAGCCATATTAGTACAGTACAGACTGATTATAAATCTGGTTTATTCTTTGTGAGATCTGTGTAACCTGCTGAATAATGGCTTAAATATTATTGGTGAAAATGTTGAATCTATAGTATGTCACTTATTTTGGAGTATAATAAGTGTCTATTTTATCGGCAACCAAACAGAACTTTGAATCAGCTATCAATAAAGTATCGGTAAAGTAACGTTTAGGGAAGATACTCCATCGATGGGTAGCCATCTTGACATTACTTGAGTTCCTCCTTGTTTCGGTTTATTACTAGTTCCCGGCTGTCATTTGAACATCTTTGGCGGTAGTTAGATGTCAGATTCTGATAACCAGAGTAACTGGATTGAAGAGGTCAAATAGGTAGTCGCTCTATGTAGAATATTGGTAATTAGCTGCATCCAATTAGATTGGAAGCCCAGCCAAACATTGTAGAGAAAAACTATGCAGATGGTGATGATGACGATCACTATTTTTACCTGAACAACACAAGTAGGACAAAAAAACCGGCCAAGTGCGAGTTGGACTCGCGCATGAAGGGTTCCGTACCATTATATATAAAAAACAATCGTATCTATTACCTAAAACTAGCCAAAATACAAACATTTTTCGTACAGCAAAAAATTACTTTGCTGTTTCACACGTTTATTGTATGGGGACCCCCCTTAATATATATATTTTTTAATTTTTAGTATTTGTTGCTGTAGCGGCAACGGAAATACATCATTTGTGAAAATTTCAGCTTTCTAGCTATCACGACTAATGAGATACAGCATGGAGATAGACAACAAAGTCTTAGTAATAGAGTCCCGTTTTACCCTTTGGGTACGGAACCTTAAAAATAATGTTAGAATTACTTACCAAGACAAGAATACTGATAGCCCCCATATTTGAATTAGACAATACAACTGCCGATAAATGACTGTGCTAGGCTCACTGAAAACTTTTATTTTTATACTGAACGGAAACCATTTCTAGGCAAATTAATTGATATAATTTTGAAAAATTTACACTTTTCTTTTTTTTTACTTACATGGCATAGGGTAGCTAAGGTTGTGTAATTTTCTTTTTTTGGTAATAGATATAGTAATAGGCTTTCATTTTCTTTCATTGTTTTCCGGCTCGCCTATATTTTTTTTCCGTAATGAACCTGAATAGGTACTTATTTATCAATTTTGCATAAAGGCAAGGTTTTTAAAGCTGTTTTGGTTTACTTTTTTTTGCTTATTTTACACATTTTTTTTCTGTTTCAGATCCACATCGATACTATAAGAAACGTATGTATATTATTTTTTTAATTATTGTTACAAACGATTAAAATTGAAATAAATATGTGATATAGTTGTTTTGAAAAGAAAAACTCGTATTTATTTTATTTGAAAAATAAAAACGCGAAGGCAACCCTAAATTGTTCATTATGGGATAAATAAGCAAATTAAAACCAATTTTCATTTGCTAAGTAAAAAACTGGTTTTTATATCAAATAGAATTTTTTTTTGCTATTTCCAGTATTCTAAATATACTTACAATTAAATTTATCAGTAAAATTGTTAGATAAACAAATAGAATAAACGTCTGTGTCTGTAAAACAGACGTTTGACACACGTTTTAGAAATATTTTTTGCAATTTTTTCTTTGAACATCGTGTCAAACCCTTGTTTAACTCTTTTGTAATAACACCAAAATTTTGACAGTTTTTTTCTAAAAAAAGAATCAGGAAAAATATAACCCAAAAAATATTTACGTTAAATAATTCATTCAAGTTAAAAAATATATTTTAGTGTAAAACTATGTACGTCAACAAAAAAAGCAATTTCCCCTTTTACGTTAAATTCCTTGTACATTCCCCTAACAAGTATGGAGAACACCCATTTAGAAACTTTGTGGTACAAATATCCATAACATAGTTGTATTAAGAGATATGAGCACATTCGAGCACCAACGCACTTTGGTGAAGCACCGTGATTTATCTAAGTAAGCTAAAAGCTCTCAGAAAGGTATGAATAACAAGGATAAATACGTAAACAAATAGCTTCATATTTTCCTACTTTAGAGTATGTGCCTTTAGTGGTATACTTAATAACAATATGTTTTACTTTACTCCACTAAGCCAAGGTTGCAAAAAGGGTTGTGTGTCACCAAATAATTTATTTTCCCATCTTCTCTTACTAAAAAAGTCACGGTGGGCTAGTGGGTAACGCACCAACCTCTCAAGTATGAGATCAATTTCAGGTCAGGCAAGTAGCAATACAAGTTTGTAAGTTCTTTATAAGTATATCTTAGTTAACTTAACTTTAATTGATAACATCATCATCATCATATCACCCAAATTACTATCCATTGCTGAATGGCGTGAATCCCATAATTATTTTCATAAGTTTTCATCGATATTACCAAATGGCAAGTGTAACAATGCCGTGAGCGTGGCGAAATATTGGGCCTCTTCAATTTAAATTTCATTTGATTTGCCATCGACTCGCTAAGAAGAAGAAGTGTAACAATTATAGGCAAATAAATAAATGTCATTTGTCGACCTTCCTATTCATCGTGTAGACTTCAAGTGTCGAGAGCAGTTGTCGTTTAGGGCCTTACTTAGCAGATAGCCTGTCTCCTAACTACGCTATCATTCTTGTCTAAATAGGCTGTCATCATTTGATTAATGTCTAGACGTAGTTTAACTTTAGACGTGTTCCGTTCAATTCATTTTATTTAGTTCAGTAAGTTGGTAATTAATTATCAAGAAAGATAATGTCTTTTAAGGAATTAATTCCGGATTAGTCTTTTCACGATTTGGTGAAATCTTATAATAAGCGCCAGATTCAGAGGTTCCAGTTAAAGTTCTATATAGCTATCTGAGCGATAATTAAAAAATAGTAAAATTTTAAAAACATTTTTTATAGCATTATCTGTGAGATATCTACCTGAAACTTTATCTGAAACCTTTGTATATGGTCTCAATACTAATGTTTGTTCTTTTTACGTATTGTAGCACTGACGTGTTATTTAAGTCCGGACTTTTGAAAACGAATTTTCACCTTGTGGAAGCGAAACACTGATAACGAGTAAAAATACTCACTCAGCTGGTTTAGTGGCAAAATAATGTAAATTCCTAGTGACCTATCTACACTTATATTATAAAGCTGAAGAATTAGTTTGAACTCGCCAACTTCAGAACCTCAAACCATCATCATCTGCCTAGCCTTTTCCCAACTATATTAGGGTCGGCTTCCAGTCTAACCGGATGCAGCTGAGAACCAGTGTTTTACATGGAGCGACTGCCTATCTAACCTCCACAACCCATTACCCGGGCAACCCGATACTTCTGACTACCCGTAACGACTGTCAAAGACGTTCAAATGACAGCCGGGAGCCCACCAATTTATCATGCCGTTCGAAACACGGAAGAACTCGTTATGACGAGATAGTCACCCATCCACGGACCGGCCACGTCAAGCGTTGCTTAACCTTATAATCGATCGATCTGCGCGGCTTTGACTTAGCCACGAGCTCTTCCTTCAGAAGTACACGTAACTTCAGAACCTCAAACCGATGTGAATAATAATAGTTAGACTGCCTATTTATTGAAGCATATTTTTATCCCAATGCGTGAAGATGTTTCATCAACATACAGACAAAACCAAGCAGATAATAATGTATTACTAGTGAAATAATGTATAGAACAAGACGTTCAATAATTCCGTTTGCTTCGCGGACAGTGTACACGTAAATATTAAATCACATTCGACATTCCGCTACTGAATCTTGAATCGGCACCTTGAGTTGCAGTCAAGCTCCATGGCTAGTCTACGTTCATTGTTATATGACGTACTAGCTTCTGCCTGCAGTTTCACTCGCGTCTTGTGGTAGCAACTCTGAGTACACGGAGCCTATGACCACAGTTTAAATATTGAACAGTTGTGAAGCTACTTACTAACGTTCGTAACCGTCACACTCACACACGCACGCGCATTGATAAAAAGTGGCCCGTAAATGTATAAGAAATGCAAGTTTCATCAAAATTCTGTAGTTTTTTCATGAAAGAGTAACATACATACATATGTGCTTACAAACTTCCTGAACACGAGACATGGGTCATAGATATAGCGTTTATACTATGGTCATATATATTAAGTAATTTAACACAATCAACACCTAATTATTAATTAAAGACAATCAGATAATCAATCTACAATATTAATGCTTAATATGGCAATGACTAATTAAGAGACTTATTGTTATGTGACTAATAGGACAATTAATTTGAGGCCTAATTAACAATGATTATTATGTCTAATACAGTATAACATACACAACTGACTGCCTCGTTGGTCTAGTTAGTAGTAGCCGGCTGCTGAGCACGAGGTCTCGGGTTCGATTCCCGGGGCGGGCCGAAATCGCTTTGTGGGTTTTAGAAACTTTCACAAAGCAGCCTGGAGTTGGAAGTTGGTGATTGATACACCCGTGCATCGGAGAGCACGTTAATGTCGGTCCTGCGCCTGATCTCTCACCGGTCGCCGGTGTCGGATTGCCGTCCCATCGAGTTATGAGAGTGAGGGAATAGGTCCTGCGCAGCTGGCTGATCTCCTTATATGAGAACAGCCGCCGTGGCCAATAATCGGCTAGGACGCCATCAATAGACACAAATGTAGTACACGTATGTATGTATTTTTGTAGTAGAAAAATCTGCATGTAGCAACACTAAACAAAATTCAAAATCTTCACACAAATGCAAAAGTGATTGTATGTTTGTACCTTTTCCTACTAAAACCACTGAACTGATTGAGATGAAAGGAATATGCAGAGATAGTCTACTTTTTATCAGTTTTGTACCTACTACTCGATAAAGAGGTTTAAGATTTTTTTTAATCGGTCCAGGAATTCTTGGGATCAGCACGTTCAATCAAACAAACAAACAAACTCTTCAGCTTTATTATAAAATAATTATACAGTTAAAGAAAAACTAATATCAGTGTATCTAGACCGTTTTTCTGAAACGAGTTTCCAATATAATTTTATTGGAATAATATTGTTCTAAAGCTCACAATAGTTTGTTGTTTTGTGCAAAGTTGCCATGTAATAAAATTTTATATCCTACTGTATTGTTAGGAATTTAATCGCAAAAATTGTGAACTGCTGTCTTTTGTTTTGTGTCGTAATTTTTAACAATAAAGTAGCTTAAGGTGAGTTCTGTATTTTCTGTCTTAGAATGTTATCTTGTTCCACTACTTTCAGTTTAAATAACATAGTAACTTTTATAATTATTATGTGTTCATGAAGGCTACTAGTACTCTAATATTACCAAGCTTAAGTTTGTAGGTATGTCTGTTTTATTGAACGTGCTAATCTCAAAAAATCCCCGGTTTGCATTTACATGAGATACGCAACTTTCGACGCGCAAAGGATGCAGTAGAAACCGCGCGAAACAATTAGTCTATGCTAATATTATAAAGAGGAAAACTTTGTTTGTTTGGTTGTAATGAATAGGCTCAAAAACTACTGGACCGATTTTAAAAATTCTTTCACCATTCGAAAGCTACATTATCCACGAGTGACATAGGCTATATTTTATCCGGGTACGGGCAGTAATTCCCACGGGATGCGAGTGAAACCGCGGGAAAACGGCTAGTCTCTGATAAAAAGAAATGCAAGAGTCGTTTGCATATTAGAGAAGAATAAACCAAAGCTTATTCTTCTTATTATCCAAGTTTTATTAAGCTTAGCTTAAACCAACTTATATCTTGGAAACTGTCTATAGATCATAGTGTGTAGATATTTAAAGACTGTTCGACTATCTAGCAGGTCACAATAGCACAATAGATGCGGGCTGTACAATACCAATGATTGCCTGAATGTACTTATGTATGTATAATCCAATATATCTCTACCAATATATTGTAAGTAAGTATGAAAGTTTCTTTGTTTCTTTGAGATCAAGATTTTTTTATAGGCAGCTTTTTATCCGGATGCACATAGTCCCCATGAGATACTGGTAAACCGAAACTAGTAAGATAAATAATCTTCTCTTATTATCAGTCTATTTATGCTAACTTTCCCTAAAGTATGCCTTCATTACATATCCAGCATTGACTAGCCTATCTTAAACAATTCCACCTACCACACAATTTTCCAGTCCCTTTCGAGAATTCTAAACTTTTATTCATTCCATAAGCAGAATTACGTACAGCACCAATTTTTTAAACATACACAAAGAACGATAAAACCTTAAATGTATTTCTAAAACATCCCTCCCCCCACACAATTTTAAAGTCCTTTTCCAGAACATTCGAAACTAAAATGCACTCCTACATATGAGCATTACAGCGCTTCTCATTACCTCTGTGTGCTCAAAGAAACGCAACGAGGTACGTAAAACGTTTTCAATTCGCAAAAATACAAATCTATTGGAAATTTAGTTTCCTTTGGTAAAGTTTGTGAGTGTTAGGAAGTTTGTGAGCTCTAAAAGGTTCCGTATACGGTCTTGAATGTGGGAAATGAAAACGGAGATATAATTTATATTTTGTAGGTTCTTTTACGTTGTATTTTCAATGAGGGGTACCGATGTTAATGTTGGTTGCATTGTGGAATAATTTTCCGTAAATGTAGGTATCAGTTGCAGTTTGTGAAATACTGCACCGCGCTCCGCCGCGGTTCTCGGTGAGAAGGATATCCTGTTGTTCTATGCAAATCGTTCGAACCACTCACATGGTCACCTGACCGCGCAGTCGGGCGGTGTTTGATTGTGTCAAGCACACATTTTTTATCAACTTCGTCCATATTTTTCTCCGCCTGGTTGTTTGGCTTTCATGCCAAAATTGCTGAACCGGTATAAATTACTTCTTGGCAGTCGGGTAAAAAAGATGTAGACTACCGTTTAGAGATAAACAATAGTCTATAGGTATCCTTTACGTAGTTGAAAGCGCGGGAGAATCTCCTTATACCATTAAACAAAATAAACAAGATTCTTTATTCAAATTCAATTTAACTACATATTCTAAATAGAACATTTTGAAATATTCGTGGAACTCTAAACACACATCCAGCATCCCTCCATCTCGTTTCACAGGCTCTTTGCCACAAGACCTAACTATTTCTCATTGGCTAAACGCCTGTTTCCGCTTCCTGTTTGTATGGCTGTGGCTTAAACGAGCCCTAAAGCTCGTTCGATTTATTACATTTTTGGAGGAAACCAATCGAATCCTTTGGTTTTAATGCTGTATATGTGTATATGTATGTAAGTATTTTTGTCGATGGTAGAACACAATTAGCCGACACGTAATTCTTCTGTCGTATTTAGTAATTCTTCGGCCGTATCATTTGTTATTATCACGATACACCTACCACTGGATAAAATGCTGAATATTTACTAAGTAGTTTTTTTTTTGTGTCCCAATAATTCTTACGTGAAAATTTATTCAGCTCAGAGCCCAATTATTGACATATCAAGGACCGTCTTTTGGAAATTGTATTTATGCTTCACTATAGAGGATTTAGTTACAAGTGAAGAAAAGCACCAAATTTTGTAACTCTTGCAATATTATACACCATCTGTGCACAGAAATATACGACTGCAAACCAATATTCTGCAACCCAGCTGCAAAACGCACCAGCACAAAATATCTTCAAGATCAGCGATTCAGAAATGTTCTGTCAAAACTTATCTTAATTTATGTCTCACAATAAGTCAGGGGTTAGCAAACTTTTCGGGTTGCCACTTCATTATTTGGCTTGCTTTTAATTTATAGAAGTTTCCAATTTGATCTTAGAGAGTTTTAATAACTGGAGACGCCATAGCTATTATCTTCTACTAATCGACTGAGTTGCAGGTTTAAACTCCTAACAAGGCCTATTCATAGTCAGAATTTTCTCAATTCCGCCTGACAGGCTCTGACGTGGAATTATGACAACGACTGCTACTGAGTAGCATTCGGGGACGCCAGCGCCGGTTTTACGTGCCCTCACAGACACAGAGGCAGAACACAACCAACTTTCAGATTCCGGGCTGCTTTGTGAAAGGTTCTGAAATCCACGAAGCGATTTTTGTCCAACCTACTGGGGAATTTTCCCATACTCACCGCACAGGACAAACATGTCGATGAGCGCAGTGTGGTATTTTTCTAGCTTCGGATATGCTGCTGCCCGTCACCAAGCAAAGCACTTAATATCCAACTTGATACTGCATGGTTTTAGCTCTACTAGTCGGTCGCCAGAGCCTCGTTTGTTTTTCAGCACGGTGCACCACGGGCAGGTGAGGTTGGCTATTGAAGCAGGACGATTTTGTTTCTGTTCCCTTACGTCCTAAGTTCTACAGATCTTTTCGTCTAGTGGTTCGTTCTCATAGCGGTTCCAGTTGTCTTAATGCTCCAGGAATTTAAGAGTACTACCTGAAGGGGTTGATTTATTTCGTTGGGTTTCGTGAATTTTATTATTATCGTTGTTTCGTTTTTGGTATTGTAATTCGTGGGGCTTAATTTGGTTAATGTATGTGGGAGTAATTGTTTATTGTGCTTTTATTCTCAGCAGACTAATTAATGAGTCTTTCAGCATTGTTTGTTTGGATGCATATGAATATAATTAATTTATAGTGGTTTTGAAATAATAATTTAGTTTATTCTACCGAAATTCCTAGAGTATTTTTTTATTAAAAACATACAAGTTGAGAATCGGCCATCTTTTTATGGATGTCGGTGTTTCATATCTAGAACATTCCACAAACAATAAAATTGAATTCCACACAAAACTCCCTTTAAAATTAATCTTCCCTTCTCCAAAGAATATAAATTAACTAAATTAAACTCAGTACCACAAAAGGTTGAAATTCTAATGAGTATGTCTAATTTCCATGAGTTGCCATGGCAACCAGTTTCTATTGTTTCACGAGTTGTCGAAAAGGCTTTGACGGTGAGCCCGCATGAAATGGCTTTCACGTCCAGCCTGGATTGTGACGTCACTATTCCGTAGGCAGGGAATTTCGTAGAAAAATTTTGTTTGAAGCACCCACGTTGGCCAAAACGTTTTCTTTGTGAAGATTTTAGAAAATCTTTGGACATTCTTCTCTTTCATTCAGACAGGATTAAAGATTTTTGGGTTAGATAAGATTTTTGCGGTATATTTTTTTTCATTTTCAATTAAATTAACGCGTTAAAAATACCAAAAAAATATTTTTGCCGTATTTTATTAAAGTTGGTAAATATCAGTGCGGCTTGGCTGACGGCATTTAATTTGTTGTCATAATTATTATTATTTCCAAGTCATATGGCTATTACATAAACCTGTTGACATAGAGCTCCGCAGCCTGGTAGACAGGACTATTTCTACATAAATGCACACGCCAGCACATCAAGATAGAATCTGTCAGATAGCAGATACCTACCTTTAACGCCTGACACGGGCTCATAGTGTCTTATCTTTTAAGTAGCCAGTTTTGACACAGGGTAAACAACCATTCAATATCACATAAGACACAACCATAGAACTACCCTATCCAGCAGAAAAGACAACTTCTACTTACAAAGTTTGTCTTATCTCTGCTTTTTTTCGGAAGGTCAGCACAGAAGTGACGATTAAGTTAATTGTTTAATCAAGTAGAAAGTGATATGTCATCCTAACTGTTGTCGTAAATGAACTCTTGCTGAGCTAAGAATAAGGGCGAGGTTGTAATGTAAGCGGTCGCGGTTTGTAGTGAAATTTGATTTCTCTATTTTTAACCTTTTGTTTGATTGATTGATTAACCTATGTGCGTATTCATTTTTATATACAGACGACAGCACATCAAGTTACCACAATCTGTCAAATTTCTACACTCAATTTTCAACCTTATCACAATGGAGGTAGGTTAATGTTTGATTGGTAAAATTTGACAGATTCGTATACGTTGACCTGCTGTTGTCTGTACCACCATTCTGCTCTTAGCTCAATTAGTTATGTTATACATCGATTAAAATATGTTTATTCATATTTCAGACTTTTCCTCGAATTATTTTTATCATTATAAGCTGAAATCGTATCTATGTAGTGGCAAGTTTCACGGAAAAGTACTTGAAAATAGAATTTGATTTCTGCGTATCTCAAAATAAATGTAAAGTGAGTCTCGTAAGTCATTTCAAAGTGATATTAACCAACTTGCAAAATAAATTATTTCATCTTTTGAGCCTCGCAGCTAAGGAAAAGCTTGTGAGAAACAGTACAGACCGCGTTAACCTACCACAATCTGTCAACTTTCTTGAATAGATTTTCCACCTTGTCACAATTAATAGTGGAAGGTTGATGTTAAATTGGTATAATTTGACAAATTCAGATAGATTAACCTGTGTCTAAAAAGGCACAAAAATTGCTAAGTACAAAATTCCCGCTAACAAGGTGACCGATCACAATTCCCATAGTCACGTCGCTACAGAGTTAAGAGTACGACAGAGGCTCCCCACAGCCAACTGTCAATCGAGATAACACGGACAGTTTGCTTGTACTTAACCTATTTACCTCTGACCCCTGTCTGAGGGTCTTGTCATTTAGGGGGTTGAAATATTTGGGTCTTTCAATACTGATATTTGGGAGGTAGAAGTTAGTTGGGAGGGGTCATTTTTGGGATGATTAAATTGATTAGAAAAATTGAGTGTTTTTTTATTGACTTTTGTAATTGGCTAAAAACATTATAACAAAGTACAGACGACAGCAGGTCAACGTATACGAATCTGTCAAATTTTACCGATCAAAGTCAAAGTCAAATGTTTTTATTTCAAATAGGCCTTTGCAGGCTCCTATGAAACGTCACACTAGTTGCACGGTTCCAAAAAGTTAGTCTTATGGAGAAGAGCCGGCAAGAAACTCCGTAGACACTCCATAGGTCGAAACTTAACCTACCTTTATTGAAATAAGGTTGAAAATCTATTGCAGAAATTTGACAGATTGTGGTAGCTTGATGTGCTGTCGTCTGTACATTTACATTGAATAATGCCAAATATTTAAAATGTGTTATTTCTACCCATCATCATCATCGACAGCTTTTTATTGTCCCATTGCTGGGCACAGACTTCTTCTCATACAGAAGAGTACCCAATTCACTAACAATGGTATCTTTCTTCCAAAATTTCATTTAGAACCTACTCATACTACGCAACACACACTTAAAGACTTATCACATCCCAAAGGAAACAAAGTCATAATCAACCAGAATCCTGACCAACACGTAAAGCAATCACGAAGCCACAACCATACTAACTGTTCCAGAACTTTCCAGCAGAACTCACCGGACATACCGACATACATCTAGGGAATTAATTTCAAATAGGGATGCACAACTAAAGTACAGTTTAAGCTAGCACTTAGAGACTAAGTTAGAACTTAACAGTGTTAGAGTTGTGACAGGATACTTAAGTGACACTTAACAATGATTTGTGTTTGAGGTATCCGTTTGAGGTGGTCTTGGTAGATAGTGTTAGCTTCTGAAGGTTAGGGTTATTCCACATTAGAAACCTTTAGTCGGATGTTAGAAAACTCTGACGCCAGGGCTTGTAAAGTGATTAAACCTGCAGCTGGAAGAAGAAGAGGAAGGGTTTGTATGCCTCTATAGAAGTTCTACATTTGATACTACGCTTTCAATTGCATGTATACTTGTTGTGACAAACTTATTTCGAAGACTAAAATTATATCGACAAAACTAAAGAAGTCTTTAGAATTGCATAATTGCAGCCTTCATTAATCTCCCCTGCGGTATGCAGTCGGCTAAACAATTGTGATCCCCTTATCCACTACACATATTTTAAAAAAAAAATCTACACCAATATCGTTATGCATCTTCACCTCAAAATACGTTCCCATTTGAAAAGGGTGGCGGTCTATCGCCACAAATAGCCTCGTCATAGCCGAGGCGGAATAAATTTAACTAAAACCAAGCTAACGACTTTAGGCGCCACTGTTTTTATAAAGTTTATCTAGGAAACTTTAATAGATATTGTCAGCTGTTCGTAGTGGGGCAAGATTTATTATTTCTGGATTCATTTGGAGTTGATTTTAATATTCAGAGACTGGTTTTTGAATCATTATTTTGATACTTAGCTAGTAGACTGTAACTTGATGCACGCAGGTTAAAGAATGGCGTATACTCTATTCTTATAAATGCTCTGCCAAGTTTCATCAAATTTCAAATAGTCTTAAACTTAATGGACTGCAATATTATGATGATTCAGATACTAAATATTTTGTAGAGACATGGTTTGGCACGTTAATTTAAGTGTGAAACCATGAATTTTAATGAAACCTGGCAGTTATTATAGCTTACTAGGTTTTGCTAGAGGTTTCACCCGCGTCCAGTGGGAACTACTCGGCGCACCCGGATAAGTCTATAGCCTTCTTCGATAAACGGGCTATCTAACACTGAAATAATTTTTCAAATCGGACCAGTAGTTCCTGAGATTAGCGCTTTCAAACAAACAAACTTTTCAGCTTTATAATATTATAATAGATTTATCAGAGTAACGCAAACGCATTTTTTTAGCCAGGTGAATTAATAAATAGCAAAAATAAATCCATCATCAAGTTTGACGTGGTTTTTCATCTAAATTAACATCAAATGCTACTGCAACTTTCAACAAAATAACAGGTAAAATTAATTAATTCATACCTTTAAACTCCAACTTAACAAACAACAAATAACGTTCAACAGAATGAACTCAAACAAACTGAAGTTATTTGGAACCTCTTAAATTTTAACACAGTTGCAAACGAAAACATTTAGCCGTACTATTATAGTGGGTTAAGCTTCAAAGTGTCCATCATTCGTTTACTGCAGCAGTAATTAAGTTGAACTTAGTGCCAAGCTCACTATTGCACTGTTTGAATGCAAAATGTACTTTTTTAACGTAGTTTTTAGGGTTTCGTACCCAAAGGGTAAAACGCGACCCTATAATTAAGTCCTCAGCTGTCTGTTTGTTAGACTTTATGTCTGTCTCCAGGCTGTATCTCATTAACCGTGATAGCTAGAAAGCTGAAATTTTCACAAATGATGTATTTCCGTTGCCACTATAACAACAAATAGGTACTAAAAATTAAAAAAATATATATTAAGGGATGTCCCCATACAATTAACGTATGAAACCGAAAAAGGATAACTTTGTTATTCATATATTTGTATGAAAAACAAAGTTATTTTTTGTTCCCGAAAATGTTTGTATTTTGGCTAGTTGTAGGTAATAGATACGTTCTATAATTATAATGATACGGAACCCTTCGAGCGCGAGTCCAACTCGCAGTTTACCGGTTTTTTACCGTAGTTTTTTAACAACAGTCGGATTTTGTTGGATGTGGACCTAATTTAAGTCTTGCTTAATGGACTTGTGGATTCAAAAGTTTTGGAAAGGAAAACTTTGTGTTACAGTGTTGGGTATTTACGTAGATTTTTATGGCTTCGGCTTCGGAGTATAATGTGTCTGTTTTGTTACTTTTAACGTGAGGTTTGTGAAATTTTTGGCCAGTATCTTGCAAGACTAATTTGAATTCATTTAAACATTAAACGCTATGCAGGAGCTATGAGGGTATTCCAGTTTTTTTTAGATACGGTAATAAGATAAATTACAGGTTTATTTCCTATATTTCAAATATATCTTCAAGAGTAGCATCCATCAGCATGAAGTCGAAAAAGTGTATGGACTTCCTCGACAAATGAGCCATCTTACACTGAAATAAATTTTCAAATCGGACTAGTAGGTACTTCCCGATATTGTTGCGTTCAAGCAAACAAGAAAACTCTTCATCTTTCTAACATTAATATAGATTGTAAACCATAACAACCATTTTCATAATTTACGAAAATCATTAAGTTACCAAATCCCAACCCATTTCTAAGTAACCTAAATACACACCCAAATATTTTCCGCCCCATGTTTAAATAACAGATCTAGGAGTTCACGACAAAACTTCGCGGCGGTTTAAAGAAGATGAGTGACAAGGGTTGAAAAAGGTTAGCTACAGTGCTTCAGTCATGTGGAAACCATGTGTGAAAGGCGATTAACCAAAAAGGATTTACACCATAATGTATTGCGACGTGGTTGGTGAAGGAAGCGTGACCGCGTGGTCGTGTTTATGAAAAGGTCGGCCCTGTCTATTTGTTGTGAAGCCTGATCTTCGTGGTTTTGTAATAAATTATCTTTGGGCTACGGTATATCATGATGGCTTTCCTAAAATGGTTAGGTCAGCGAGCCAGGTATTTTAGTGTCATAATAGGGAAGTTAGCTAGGTCTAAAATAAAATCATATTTAGGAAAGCGTCTTAAATAGTTTTTACTTTCCTATAAAACAAGCAAAATAAGTATACAGATTGATGTATGTGAAAAAATTCTGACGTCATAGGCCACATTTTGGTAGAAACCAAAAAAAGGAACCATTTTGGATAGTACTGAGACTACCTTATTTCACTAGTCGATAAAATACCATACGTATATTAAAACTTAGAATGCCCGAACAAATAAACACAACACTTAGTAATACTCAACAGCTTTAAGCATATCACAGTCTCTTAAAAATACACATGAATTTACAAGCATAATATTTCAAAGGACCCAAACAGTATTCCAGATAGCATTATCCTCTTTATTCGCTCTCAAAAATAAAAACGAGCGAGATAAAAAAGATAAGGTTGCAGCCTGCGCCATCTTTATTTAATGTGACAATTTAAACTGCAGCATCATAAACTAGCTTTATGAGTTTTACAGACGGAAAATTTGTTCAGTTACATTGTTCTCTGTTTGTAGCGTTTTTGCTTGTTTTTGGACAAAAATTGAGTCGTTATAATTTTGTGTTTGTCTATTTGTTTTTAGGTCTGTGGTGTTGGAGGTACGAATTTGATGATTGACTGATTTTGATTTAGTCTATCTAGAATGTCAATTGTTTATCGGTTCTTTGTACTTTTTTAATGGATGCAATTTATAATCAATTCGTTTCATGTTTGTGAGTATGAGGATATTGGAATGAAACGTTCGCTTGAGGTCTAAGGCCTCTGCCTCGAATCTTGCGGGCAACGGGGCGGCGCGGGCGGCGCGATGGCCTAAGTCTAGGTCTCCCACGTAGACTCCAGATTCTGAAATCTATTCATTAATTTTATTAATAAATGCGTAATAAAAATAAACACAAAATCATTTATTGATACGAGAGCATGTACATTTTTGCACACACAGTAAAATATTCAAACATAAAAACAGACTGTTCAAACGAAAGCAATTATACCCCAAATTGAATAATCCTACCACTACACAACTATTAAATTAATAGAATTTATGATGGAATAACGTAACAATATAAAACCATCGTGAATATTTAAAATTCAAATCAAGCCAATCCGGTTAGAATATAAATTTTCAATTTTATATTAGAAAATACAGAAATCACGTTTTAGGCCGGAAATTAAAAGCCAATAGCCTGAAAACGTGTTCTACGGACAATCGCACTCTGCCTCTGAAAAAAAAAGTATGGTATATGCGTGATTGGTTCTCGATTCGCTGGGTTCCGTAGCGTTAAAATGTGTGTTCGTTGAAGCGGGGTAGGCAAAAAGTTTATCTGGTACATGTATAAATATGGTTTATTTCATAGTGCATTTATTACACAGGTTATTATAATTATATGAAGGTTTTTTGTATGTTATCTAACCTCAATTTTTTACCTTGAACAAGCAAACTTGACCCAAATTTTTAACCGGCCAAGAAAGTTTGATCAAAAAACAACTAAAACAGGTCTTCAAAAAAAAGTATTAAGGTTCCCAAAAAAACGTAGGTTTCCAAGAAACAAAAAAGCAGGATGCCTATTGCCTATCTTTTGAAATGAAACATACCTTTTTCAAAATAGAAAGGGGACAATTTTGTCTTTCTGACTATACTGAATTTCTTTATTTCTGACTCCAATAACTCATGACTACCGAACCCTAAAAATACGATGTTAGCAGGGGACATCACAGGAAATGAAATGGTCTGGTTGACCGAAGCACACAGACATGTTAGACTCAATATGGCTGAAGGCGGATGAATTATTCTGAAAATGCCGTATTTTTTTTCTCTTTTTAGCCCCTTTTGTTTGTTAGAAGACCGGTTTTTTTTGTATGTTTGTCAAGGTTTGGTGTAATTTTCTATTTCCCGTTAAAAATCTTATAAACGACTTTTCAGTGTGGCTTTGTTTGATAGCCTTGAGCGTATCTGATAATGCGTATGTAATGGGGTCTGTTAGTGGGGTCTTATAATGGGGTCTGTATTTGCTCCAAAATTTCGGCAATAGCAATGGTTTAGAATCCACTACACTAGTACACAGAACACCAATTCTATAGAAAAGAGGATCGATAGTTCCATTAGTAAAGGTATTTACTGGCAATACGTAGATACGATTCAAAATTATTCATTCTCCATATACCCTTTATGGAATACATCAACTATTCCAGCATAGTAAAACCGAATTCCCTCCCAAATTATTAAGCAATAATTTCCCACACAAACAATACAATTATTCCTTCGAACAAAGCATTCGGCCTTCCAATAATCGATACAAAATATATTACTCGATTAACAAAAACCGTATAAATATTTGTGCAAGAAACCGTAATCGATTGTCGGTTCGAAGGTGGCTATTGTATAGAGAGCGATCGACGGCAGTTTCATTACATCCCGCAGTCTAGCCCTTGTATAATTAATCAATGCTAGTGATGGGACGTGATCGATCGGTTTGAACGATGTGGAATAATGTAGTTCGATATTGCATGCAGTGGTGTGGAAAAAGTTTGAGGGACTGCGTGTAATTTGTCATGATTACTATCTCATTGACGCAAACCTAATGATATTTGTATCTTAATAGTTAGAATTTAGGTTGATAACTACTGTATTTTTTCATAAAATCAAAAACATACGGCTCTATGCATATGTATTATCTAAGCGTCCGCCCAAATTACATCCTCAGATGCCTTGAACCCCGGATTTCCTCTATTTTCTCCTCCACATAAAACAAAGACTTTAATGTCAGCACAACACACAGTCAAAAAACTTAAACAGCCATACTTCCACAACAAAAAAAATACTATCGATATATTACATCACCATGTCCCCTTACTACTGCGGTCGTGTGACTGGCTTCGGCACGTGTTAACTATGAACAAAAGATTGGGATAACCCCATTTATCTGGAGCGTCTGCCGTGTGCTCGTCCTACAAATTAAACACACATGAAATTCAGGTTATGACACGAAGGGCTGAATTAGAATTTCGTCACTATCTACGCTGAAATCTTTGCTTTAGACATGCTTTATGCCTTTAGCCTGGCTGTTTTATGTGCCTGTCTTTCATCCCTTGATTAGTAGCGCTTTCAGGCTATCTGGCTATCTTGCTTTCAGTTTTCAGGCTAGGTTTATAAACGGACTTTTTAAAAATGGCTTATCTTTAGTTGAGATGTTTTATTATTTTAAAAGCTCTGTATCTTTGTGCTTTGTTTTTAATATTTTTAAACGACAGTGTAACTCCAGTTTCATATACAGAGAGGTTGTCCAGAATCATTTGCCATCGGAAAAGATAAGGAGCGGATTTGTTGAAGAAACGACCAAATACTTATTGTATAATTCTTACCTATTATTATGTAAATTGGCACTGCAAACCATTTATTAATATTATAAATGCGACACCAAAACTTGATTGTCGCACAATCAGTCTCAAACTTAAGATAGAATATTTTTTATATGGGTGCGAAAATTAGTTTCACCGGAATGCGAGTAAAACCGCGGAGAATAACAATGTTAGCTACTACACTTACCAACATAAAATTCGAGCGTCATTTTCATCGAGTATTGAAATATTTATGACCGAAATAAAAAGTAAGCAAATATGAATGATATTGAATATGAAAGTAATTGCAAAATATCGTCCGATCGTATATTGATACCAAGAAAGTTCAAAGACCTGCTTCCTACCCAGAGCGATGAACTAGAAAAAATGAATATGTGGGTAGTTTATTTATCCAAGGGGCCCCGTATGAGGGTGTGTAAGCTATTTATAGCTTAACATCGCCAGGTGACACCTGGGGCAGATGTTCGTCTTGATAAGTAATAAGGTTTATCTTTATCCGATGATAAAGGAGTTGTTTTTTGTTCTTGCGATTCAAAACATCTGGTTACCTAGTTATAGTTGAAAATACATTCACTTCCGAGTTTAAATATCTACATACCTAATACTTATAAGAATGTTTTGAACGTTAGTATTTATTTTTATTTTTCTCATTGGAAAAAAATATTTTAAGCCCGCTTGCCAGTCCTTATTTCTCCTGATCACTATTTAGTTTCTAATGGCATATTTGCACAAACAAAAATCTAAAGATCCTAAAATACTTCTGTATATTTTTTAATAATTTCGTGTCTAAATTGCATTCCAAAAACAGACACCAAAACTTTTTGAGATAAACTACAAGTTTTGAAAGAAGCGCCATCTACCGCTTTTAAACGTAACTGCGATGGTCATTAGAATCCCTGTTTCGTGCCGCTTGTGGAGCTTCAAGCGCGTTTGTATTCCGCATCGTGTTTTTGTACAGCGCCATAAAAGTTCATCATGGGACGAATAGGTGGCGCTGTTTGTTGTCAAAACAATTTTTTATTATTATCTGATAAATGTACGAAAATCTTATACATGTTCCAAAATAAAAATTCAGTCTATGTTTATTTAATTAAATGACTGTCTAAAATACTTATTTTATTTTGTTTCAGATTGCCCTCGACCAACGAACGAATAATTCCTCCAAAATTAGTCAGATCAAGTTCCTAGTAGTTTAGTCTAGTATAAAATGTACAATTCCAATGAATTTCTGCATAGCGCTGGCGTAAGCCGGCACATGCAAGCGACTGGCGAGACCCCTTCACAGAAGACAAGCATGAAACGTCGATCATGCGAAGTCCCCTTAGGCGATATATCATCAAACAATTTCAAAGTCTCGTTAGGCGATCTAAGTTCTATAGAAGGACCTAGTTACGACTGTCGGTCGCTCCGTTCGGTAAAATCCGAGGATGCCCGATCGGTTCGAAGCTACCGGCCAATAGATAGTCGTAGTGTCAAGAATTTTAGGTCCTCATTAGCTGATATTTCTGGGTACTCTTTGTCGAGACCTCCGAGCTATGATCAGCTGTCCCGTAGATCTTTAATTGAGGGTCCAGAAGGGCAGGGTATTACATCGAGCATCGAAGGCGTGCTGTGGTCTGATGAAGAGGAGACGGAGTACTTCTACCATGAGAATATCACTTCGGCGTGGAATCAAGGTGAGTGATGACTTTGAACCTTATCTTAATTTAATAGGACATATAATACGATAGCATGCTACTATGATAAATGTTTTGGATAACTTGAATATGCATATGAATATAGAAGCATAGGTAATTTACATGCCTTTAAATCATTTGACGATAACAGATATAGTAAGATGATGCAACTCTGCTTTCCTTCATCACATTATTATTGATTTCCCAACATCCAATACAACAAAAGCATTTGAAACAAAAAAAATCAATGCTAATGCACAAAGTAATTTCGTACAGACAGACAACCATAAGGAAATGGACCTAAAAATAACCGAAGCATACGGACCATACCTTTAAGTTCGTTGACCGGTCGAGTTCGGTGATCAATGTTCAACATTTCCATAATTACGAGCTCAGTAATGCATCGGTGTAGGTAATACTGTATCGATATTAGTAAACATTTCATTTGTATATGAAGAATCATTGGAGAGAAGTTTCGGTATGTACTACTGGCCATACCTAGACAGATTAAAGACCTATTTTTTTAACGATGGGAAATCATCATCACCCGACCTGTGGGTGACAACGTGAGGGAGTGTCAGACTTTTACTGACTAAAACCCACCGTGTTCCTTCGGGAGCCCTTTGTGCGCCAGGGCCACGGTAACTCTTTCGAACAACCCGCAGCCAGATTGAAGACCCTTATCCTATTTAGGAGTTTAACAAGGCCAGGCAATACGATTCCCAATAGAAGGTAATGTTAAATAAGGAGTTGGTGACAAACTTTTGCAAATAGTCACCATGAGGAGTCATTATATAAGTCAGTCTTAGCCATTGTCTTTAGGTACAATATTATTTATAAAACATTTTGAGATTCTTATGTCAATTGATTGGAACTTGAGCCCTGAAAGATCACGTTTTTTCTAAGGGTCAATTCACACCGAGACGCGACGCGACGCGACGCGGCTTTGATGTAGCGCGACGCCGCGCGGCGCCGCGCGGCGCAGCGCGACGCCTCGCGGCGTCGCAAGACTTATCTCAAAAACAAAGCAAATCGCGAGATGCAGCACCGATCTTGCCCGCCGCGCGTCACCGCTGCGTCAAGATGCGCCGCGCGGCGCCGCGCGGCGTCTCGAGGTGCAGCGCGACGTATCTGAATTCTCACAACTAAATGTGTATCCTTTCGTGTAGTGAATAAAGTATATTTTGAGTCGCTCTATGTAAAATCTGCGTGCAGCGTCGCGTCGCGTCGCGTCTCGGTGTGAATTGACGCTAAGCCTCTTTCAAACATTAGTGCAAGCCTTTTCAAACCCACTGCCTAAGTACACATACAACCTACCACAAAGAACTTCTCATCGATATTCTTACGAATATCATTTATTTGTTACTCAATAAGTCGCTTTTTACCACTAAGTAACGGATGCAGCCTCCATAATTTAAAAGAAAGGGCATCCTTTTTCCATTGAAAATTATTATGGACAAGTAACACTAGTTTTTATTTTGGAATCCTGATGATACTTTTTGTTGAACTTCCGACCACACCGTAATCGATGCGATGGTTGACCACATTAATTTGAAAGGTATTATGGAAGTAAGAGATATTGCTTGCGTTGAGAAGTTTTGAGTGCACTACCTACTCCTTACAGCTACAGGCCAAATGCATATCAGGAAACATAACAGTCAAGAGTCGGGTTGCTGATAAAATGTTTGTCCTAGCTTCTACATCAATGGACTTTGTATTGATGTAGAAGCTAGGACAATTTGTATTGATGTAGAAGCCACTTCAAACCTTTCCTTTTTGAAATCAATAGACTGAAAATAACGTTACACAGGCTGCACATAGGTTCAACGATGCTGTCTTCCTATGGCTAAGATGACGATGACAATAACCAAGTTCTTCTTGACAAGCCATTTTGACTTCTATTACCAGGCTAAATATCATTTCAAAAGCCAACTAAACCCTAGAACAAAAAGCCAAATCAATCAAATGGAACCACCCATCGATAACATCACAAAAATACCGATAACCTTGTTCCAAAAACATCTTAAAATAATAACGAGGATGACTTGAATACTGGTTCCCACCAAACACGTATCATGCCGCGTCCTGACGTTTCTGGCCATCATTTTATGATTTTGCATGGTGTTTTTACCAAATTATACCGGTGTTCACGTTTCGGGTCTTCCGAATGAAGCGAAAATATCTTTCGGCATATAAGTGGGGCCGATTATAAGAACCTGTTTTTGGTTGTTTATTTGTCTTGAAGTTAAGTAGTTCGTGGGTTGTCAGGGTTTAGGAGGTGGATTGTTAAAAGTGTGGTTTATCGTAGAGTTGTTGCCAAATAAATTTGAATGAGTACCGTGAAGTTTTAGTCTATAGCCAACTTTGGAGTATAATTAACTAGCTTCCGCAAGTGGTTTGCACCCGCGTCCTGTGGAAACTGCTCCACTATCGGACCAGTAGTTCCTGGGATTAGCGCGTTCACACTAAACAAAAATGTCAGCTTAATATTATTAATATAAGATACCCCTATATCTTAATACATCATAATAGTTAGTATGTTATATTTCACAGCACACCCACACACCGTGAATCCTCTAATTGAAACTATAACAACTAAAATCAAAAAGAAAGCAACAATCGATTTTAACCTATTAATCGGAGAACCCATTAACATCCAGGATATCGATTAACTGTATCGGACGATTTTAACCCTTTGAACTCTTTATCTTTATAACATCGAATATAGATTCAGATAAGATGAACCATATATTACCAAAATCAGTTTTGAGAAAACATTTTGTACGTAACATGGTTCATTAGTATGATTTTATGAATAAAGATAAAGATCTATCGGATACTCTTAAACGATAATAATTTGATGCTTTAATGGTTTCCTGGATCATCAACTTGACCAGTTAAAGTATTTTTTTTCAAAAATATTATACTCTTTAAAGACCTTCCTTTATTTAATTTTAATATTTATAGAAAATCCATGAATAAGCACTTGTGATTTTTTAACAAGCTTTCCATAGTTTTTGCCGACTTTGCCAGAAGAAGGGTTATTTTGTTAAAATGCCTATTGGTTGTTATCATAGTCTTAGGCAATGATTTCCCTTTCCCCGAACTTGTTGAAAAATGGCCCAATAAAATCGCTAATTCAAAAATAACTCAAAATCATCAAAAAAAATATGCAACAATCTTCAAATATATTATTAGTACAGGTGATTGCACATCAAGTTACCACAGTCTGTTAAATTCCTTCAATACAGTTTCAACTTTATCACAATAGTGGAAGGTTAATGTTCGATCGGTAAAATCTCACAGATTGCTCTGGTTGACCTGATCTCCTTCTTCTTCTTCGTCGATATACTCTTGACAGAGTGGTCGTGGTCGTCATGTAGTCGTGGAAGTGGAGGGGGCAGATGAAACACTCCGCACGATTTGTCGCCATTTTTCTCTGCTCGAAGTCATCCTACTGCACTTGTTAATGGACTGGCCCACAATAGATTTTATCTGGTCGGTCCAACGTGTAGGTGACCTCCCGCGCGGTCTAGTGCCTTCTACTTTTCCCTGGACGACAAGGCGTTCTATGGACAGATTATCGCGTCTCGAGATGTGACCAAAGAATGTTAATATGCGACTCTGTACAATGGAAAACAGACGCTGCTTTATGCCCAGTTCTTGGAGTATGGATACATTTGTGTGAAACTCGGTCCATGAAATTCCAAGCATTCTCCTCCAGCACCACATTTCTAAAGCGTCTATCTTCTGTCTTTCCACTTCTCGTAGGGTCCACGTTTCGGCAGCATAAAGAAATATGGGGAAAATAAGTGTGCGCACGAGCCTGGTCTTCGTGGTTTTGGTGATGTTCCTATTCCTCCATACTTTCTTCATTCTGTCCATTGACGTCCTTGTGATAGCCATTCGTCGCTATGCATCCGCCATTGTCTGTGATTAGCGCTCCAAGATATACGTAAGATTGGACTACGTCACAGTTCGCAATTTGAGTAACTTCAGGCGATTGACTGTTGGCGCGGTCGACAATCATAATTTTGGTTTTGCTGTGATTGATCTTTAATCCGAACGCAAGGCTTGTGTGTTCCATTTTCAGCAACAGATCTTCCATATGTTGGGCGCTGGATGCAAACAAGGTAGTGTCATCTGCGTAGCGTAGGTTAGCAATTTTGTATCCACCAATAGTTACACCGTCTGTCCAATCCTCCAGAGTTATGCGCANTGCGCACGAGCCTGGTCTTCGTGGTTTTGGTGATGTTCCTATTCCTCCATACTTTCTTCATTCTGTCCATTGACGTCCTTGTGATCGCCATTCTTCGCTATGCATCCGCCATTGTCTGTGATTAGCGCTCCAAGATATACGTAAGATTGGACTACGTCACAGTTCGCAATTTGAGTAACTTCAGGCGATTGACTGTTGGCGCGGTCGACAATCATAATTTTGGTTTTGCTGTGATTGATCTTTAATCCGAACGCAAGGCTTGTGTGTTCCATTTTCAGCAACAGATCTTCCATATGTTGGGCGCTGGATGCAAACAAGGTAGTGTCATCTGCGTAGCGTAGGTTAGCAATTTTGTATCCACCAATAGTTACACCGTCTGTCCAATCCTCCAGAGTTATGCNCCAGACCTGATCTCCATTACCTTAAAAATATTATCTCCGAACCCAATAAAACTGAAACAAAAAAACAATTAAATACATAGAAAACTTGCTACCACAGATAGCCTTTCCAGTCAACATATAAAGCTCTATAAACTACCACCGACTTCCTGCAGATTGTATCTTGATAGATGAACGGAGTCGCGGGACAAGCACTAATTGAGGACCTAGTAATGAGACTACTGTGCTTGAAGTCAACTTTCTTGTTCAAATGACTTTTTATCAGTGGGAAACTTATAATGTTCTGTATTTTAAGTTTTGTGACAGTTTTGTTGGCAATTGTGAATTTACTTCTCGAAGCCAAGGATTCTTTCTAGCATTGCTTACGGCGTGCGGTTTAATTCCTAAATTGATGATTTAGATGTAAGTCGCATTTATGGCAATTTTCATGTTCAATTATATTGCAATGGTGAGATGACCTAGATGCCTACAATCGCAATCCTTAGGAACATTCAAAAAATCGAAAGGTGAGACGGGGAGGTCTTTGCCCAACAGTGAGTCATTCCAGGCTAGAAAAAACAGTAATTGCAATGGTAACTATGGAGGATCAATAAATACATTACCCGAAATTTATTAACTTTTCGTCTATTTTTAAAGCCTTTTAGCAGTAGAAGATGTAATACTTACCTATAAACAGTAGAAAGAGCATAAGTTCCAATTTCCACTTTAAAGCTAGTCCAAGGCTCATATCAGGCAACGTCAAACCAACAAGCCTAAGTCGTCAATCGCAGCTAATTTCTAACAGAAAGAAATCTGGAACCACATAGCACTAACCACGGGTGGTCTCAATAAATTTCTTATAAAAAGTCGGTCTATAAGTAAAAGGGTACTAAAAACCAGCATATGAATTAAGTGCTGACTACAAGTTAAATGCACTAGACTTGAAGTTGCACGTAGAAAAAGTAATAGCTGCATAGCCGCTACCATTTGCTCGTAAAGGACTTTATGAGTGTGTGATAAAGTGTGAACTTCAAAATGGATATAAATGTAAATATAAAATTGCAAAGTAACACTGAAACTTTTAAGTGACTGTTAAAAAACGCATGGTCAGTCCGTAGATGGGTAAACATCTTATCATAACAAGTTGCTCCTTATTTCAGAAGGCACGTTTAATTGATGGGTCCTTTTGGCAGTTGTTACGGGAAGTCAGAAGCCAAAAAGTCTGACTGGGTATCATGTTGCTCTGGTAACCGGGTTGAGAAGGTCAGGCAGTTGCTCCACGTAAAACATTAATTTTGCTCCTGCATCCGATCAGACTGGAAGCAAACCCAACAAAGTTGAGATAAGGTTAGGTTTGACTGATTTCCCCAAAAATGCACTTCATTTTATAGATTTTAAAACTCGTAATTTTCTAAAGTGACTACAGGTACTCATTGAACATCTAGTAATCTCACAACCAAGAGATCTAATTGGCGCAAGAGAGTGAGTCGAAGCTTGACAGATAAATCGGAATTAATAAGACCATTGGTAGTTAATTGAACGTTGTTCAGTCCACCAGTTGCTTGAGAAAATTGTACTGTAATTGTGTTTGACGTTAATAAGGAAAGTAGCTGGTTAAAGGGAAATGAGGGAAAAGCTGATGAGGTTGTTTTTTTTATTCATTAGTTAGATTTTTCTAAGCTTGTGTTGGCTTACTTACCGTGCAGTTGAGTGTCCATATTTTTTATAAAGCTGAGGAGTTAGTTTAGTTAATATTCTCTGGAATCACTGCTCGATTTGAAATTTTTTCCATATATCGAAAACGGCTATAGGCTATATACGGATGCATGAAGTAATTTCTATGGGAAGCAGGTAAAACTCCACGCGGAAGATAGTAAGAAAATTATTGTAAAGTTTCATAATTTGTTCAAAGCGTTATTGCTTACAATCCAACATCAAGCAAATCCAACTGCAAAAAAATCAAACTGTGGAAAAAACAGAACACTCAATTAATGCCATATTAAGACTTCCTTACATCACCATGGACTTCAGAAACTGTAAGCCAAAAATGCCACCCATATTTTAACAATGGTATCACAATATTTTTCCACTATAAAAAATGGTCAAAAACGATTAATCTGCCAATAATTTCCGCCAAAACAAATGATTTCTTATCTTTGTTTTAAAGTTGATTAATGATTGTGTTAAGTGAGATTAATTTGATAAATCTATAATGAACGAGCTAGCCAAATAAGGTGCTGTGATTGCGTCGAACAGAAGGTCCCTGTATCCAATGTATTTTGTAAATATTGTACGCAATAATTAATCTATCTATTTATCAACCAATCGAATGTTGTTTGTGCTTGAATATCAAAAAAGTAATCCCGAAACCTTTCACAATTTTTTATGTAATTTGCTGGAAAGATTGACCGAAACCTGTTATAATAATATATCTTATTACTGGCATCTATGTATATAGCTATTTATACTGATTGTTTTTCACCGAATTTCAAAATAACCAAACATTTCATTATTTCACAAGTCAGTTTTTCACATTACACAGAAAATTAAGTAAAAAGCAACAATAATCTGCCATAATACCAACACCACACAGTTCGAAGTGGTCCATAATTTTTAAACGCAGCTCGTTTTCATATTTACAACACATAATTTGGGATTCCATTTAAAGTGTTAATTAAGCTCAAAGATATCTTAAAACCGTTGCAATAAACTACATTTTGCAATAGACTCTGACAAGTTAAATATTGAACAAACTGTAATTCGATATTGGTTAACCAAAATAAGAAAAAGATTGCAAGTGAAATATTTCTGAGTGCTGGGGCTAAAGTGTGTTTAATCTTATTTAATACTAGCTTCTGTCAGCGGTTTCACCCGCGTCCCGTGGGAACTTCCGCACCCGGATTAAAATAAGCCTACCTATAGCCTGCCTCGATAAATTGGCTATCTAACACTGAAATGGACAATATTTATATAAAATATTTAAAAATACAATAATAATAAACTACAGTTAAAAATCAACGTAGGTAAATACAGTAGCACCAATTACTTGATCAATTGAATCATTATTTTATGCCGTAGTTTATTTTGTGTAAAAAGTCGTGTTTAAATTGTTTATCTTTACTTAGGGCCTATTCAAACGAAGTACATGCACCATGAGAACTTTCAACATAAGTGCAAAACAAATTAATCTGATCTACATAACCACAGGCTTTCACATCACTAAAATCAAATCGCAATATCCCAGAAAGTATTTACTTGATCATGCATCCAGTTATTATACACACACGGCACTATATATGCAAATAAGGAGAAAATGACGCTGCTAATAGTGGAACTTACCCTTTGATTAAGTGCAGTAGCGGTAACCGTGGCGACCTGAATATGGTTACATTAGTTTTGCTTATCTTCAGAGCCTCATTGACCTAGTAGGCGCGGCTTAGTGTAAGGTTCTATTGATAAAGGAAAGATGTTATGTTGCATGGAAGTTGTGAAAGATCCTTAAGGATAGATAAAAGGTGACAGTAATTTTGTAAAACCAAAGTTCAAAACAAATTGATTAACTACATGCTACTGTTAATACTGTGTGCGTACCAAATTACCGGGCTCCTAAAACTTAAGATTAATTGCCATCGACTCACCAAGAACAAGAAGACTAATGAAACTCTCAATTTTCATAAACGGGGCCCTTATTATACGATTAGTTACCTGAATGGAACATCAATATAAAAAGGACAACTCTACGACCCTTTATTTAAGAATCAGGAGTAATGTTACACAGTTTTTATCCTACTTCTCCAAAAACCTAATATCTTAAAAGCTTTTATTTAACTTGCAATGTATGTAAATATATTTATATATTTGTATGTTCGGGTGAAATGTTTGAACTCAATTTTGAAGTAGATATATTCAACCGTTTGCGCTGAGATTTTGTGGACGCGTTTAGTTTGGATGACAATACATGATAAGGTATGTGACGTCATTCTAAATTCAATATGGCGGATCATACAAGATGCCAGAACAGTTATATTTAATCCACTTATACAATATGGGTATCAAATGAAAGGGCTCGTTGAGAGTAATTAGAAAAAGTATATGACGTCATTCTGAATCCAATATGGCGGACCATGCAGGATGGCGGAAAGTTACCTTTAGTCCACTTTTACAATATGGGTAT
>NWSH02000437.1:14042547-14074110 GCA_002382865.2 Heliothis virescens | reverse complement strand
ACAGACAGACAGACAGACAGACAGACAGACAGACAGACAGACATGACGAATCTATAAGGGTTCCGTTTTTTGCCATTCGGCTACGGAACCCTAAAAAAATGTTTCGTGCCTGTATTAACACACTTTATTGAAAGGCATACATGTGTGAATTATTCAAGTAAATAATTTAATGATCCAAGTTAAAAAAAATATTTATTAAAGAAAACTTTGGTTTTCAGGATTTCAAATAAGAATGTAATTTCTACACATGTAAAAAAAGCTTTCTCTAGATGGGAAAATGTGTGTTAGTTTATGACGAATAAAGTATAAAGAACGAGCTTTTTTATATTTTTTATAGCATTCATTAGAAAGATACTCAAATATTCACAGACTAATTTATTTTATCACAATTGGCTTTCCTTCAGCTATAAACCTATAAACCTTCATACAATATAAATGCTGCAAGTCGATCTCTAGCCGTCGCCGGTAGCTTTCGTGTCTGCTTTCCCAACAGCACTGCTATAAATAATAACATTCACACGGTACACGCATTTAAATAAATACGTATCAACTTTCCCGGGCACCACTAGTGTTTGGTTAGAATCGATTTTTAAATCGATTGAGAAAAATCTCGGATGCGCTTGAAATCTTAGCCATCATGCAGTTAAAGCCTGCGATATCGATTCACTCTCTCGATTTTAACTTCGAATCGATTTTACGTGTGTCAAAATGTGTGGTAATTTTTCCATCTTCATCGCTATAGAAGTGAAGATTAACATGAAATTGCATAAGTTAAAGCTACGCAATTTGAAAAGTGTATTTCAAAACTGGGTCGGGATAACAATAGGCACTAAAATATGTTGACTAATTTCTGCTTTCTACAGCAAATCCCTCGTAATTTCGTAAGCATTTGCGTAAACGAAATCCCTTAGTAAATTCGAGTTTTCTGTAACACCATCAATACTCGCTTGTTTATACTTTAAATCGGATCAAACTGCTTTGCATTCAGCCTATATTTTCCCAACCCACTTATACTTCTACGCAACGAATCCGATCAATCATTGATAGCTATACGAGTATATAACAGTGTGCCATATCGAGTAAAATTGAAATCGACTTAATCGCTAGCTAATCATCGATCACGAGTAACGACTCTATCGATGCGTTGTATCGATTATGACAGGATCGATTTATCATGACTTGCATCTTGTCCCTTTACTAGTATGTGCAGAAATTACAGAAGTACTTGCGTCCTGTTCTCACATGATGACATTAGAAACATAGTTATGTTGGCGTCATGTATTTATTAGTTAGAGTTATTCCTAATTACTGGGAGATGTAATAGGAATGGGGAATTCGTAATTAAGTTTTCTCGCAGTTTATTTGCTAATTATTGTGGGGAATGGATAGTGTTATTTGTTCCGTCTTTGTAATGAAGATGTACTTTCTTTATGTCTCACTAATTGTTCACTGAATTACGCTTGAGAAAAAGTTAAAAGCTACTTAACTATACTCGTACTATAGAAATTAAAGATGTTAGTGTCGTCTCGTTAATGACGTCACAACAGACTAAGGCCGGGTTGCTCGATTTAACTTTAACTGTAACCTAACCTTAACCGGCCGTCAAATGGCCGCCCACTGGTCAAATTTTTGACGTGACAGCTGTGTAACCAATGAGCGGCCATTTGACAGCCGGTTAAGGTTAGGTTATAGTTAAAGTTAAATCGAACAACCCGGCCTAAAAGTCATACAAAAAATAAATGCCGGTTAACTCAAAAGTCGTACAATAACGTTAATCATAGAACAATAGGAAATTCCTATCCATTTGCATATTCAAAACTCGTAGAGTATAAACATACTAACTGTTACTTAATTTTTCTGATGAAATATAGAGTTTCAAAACACTCAGCTTAACCTGTTTAACAATATAAGCCATATTGATATAAAAACAAAACTTATTCAAAAAATTTAATCATCCCAAAATATCAACTCGAGCACCGCTAAATTAAGGTGCTTTGAGCAAAAAATATAATAATTTTTCAATTTATTACTTCGCGATCTCGCAAAAAAATTAATGAATTTATATCCAGCCTCTGTGCAGGTCGACAAATTAACAAAGACATTAATATATCAAGAAATGAGACAGGGAGGCACAAAAAATGACTACCGTTATGCAAGACAAATAAGTTGATTCAATCTTAGTGACTGCAATGAGGGTAAAGGAGATAGTTACTAGCACAAAACTTTGCGCAAGATTAATGCATTTTTTTTGAATTTAGATTGATTTTATTTAACTAATAACGGTAGATTATAATAAGTAGGTACATGAAAGCCATCATCACCATCATTTCAGCCATAGGATGCCCCTTCTCCATTGATTTCGAAAAGGATGGATAGAAGCGGTTCTTAATCACTACCCCAATATTGAAAAGGCAGCTTAGCATTTTACAGCTTAGGTTTTCTATAGATGGAATGCATTTACACATAAAAGAATAGATTAATAAACAAAACGTTTTCAGTGAGCACTCAAAGACCATTCCGTAATGTCACAATGCAAATGCATATCTATGTAAATTTTAACTGTAAGACATAGCCTTTGACAATACACAAGAGTTTTTTGCGAAACATAACCAAACAATGGTTTTGCCTAACACCCGCCTTTGCATATGATTGTGCATAACTTCGCACATAGCTCATGAATTGAAAAGCTTAGGTTAAACTTAATGGGATATGCAGTATTGAATCTTACGTAAACAGTACAGTGTTTAGTTCCACAGTCGTGTCAAAGATGGCGCCATTTGTACAGCTAATTTGAAAACTAGCTTTTCGTAAAAATCAGTAGGACAGCTATTTGTAAGGATTTATTTTAGTTTCGAACTCATAAAAGAACAAAACTTTTAAATATTGAAATAATATTCTTAAGAAAAAATCTAAATTTTCTGAAATTATGTTTTTACTAGTTATAAATAGGTACATTTTAATTAAGATGAAAAAAAATTTCACGAAGATAATATTCTGTGTGAAAAAAATCAATACAAAATCATATACAACTGCTAGCTACAAGTGCACTTACCTTACAAAACCAAAAATAAACCACAATTATAATCGGTCTCAAAGTTTAATCAACAGAACTTTCGCATTGCTTTCACCCGCGAATCAATTACGAACCCCTTTACTTAATCTTAGAGCGACTTCAAGTTATACATAAGTTACTCTTTGATTAAGTAAGGTTTTTAAGTTACTTTTGATATAAATAATATTAATGTCGTGTTTTGGCTTCCTGCTGGTAAATTAATGTAATTATGTGGAAACAGAATACTTTTGATAATAATTTATGTATTACTGTTGCTGTAACAGCAACTGTTTCCCAGTTTTGTAATAACCACTTGCCGCAAACGGGTAAAAAGTAACCTTAAGGCCATTTTTTATTTCGTTTTTTTTCTCCTAAACTAAAATAAAGGACACCTAACGCAAGTTTTATGTCACTTATATTATACTAGCTTCCGCCGGCGGTTTCACCCGCTTCCCTAGGGAACTGACTCCCGTNAGTCATACAAAAAATAAATGCCGGTTAACTCAAAAGTCGTACAATAACGTTAATCATAGAACAATAGGAAATTCCTATCCATTTGCATATTCAAAACTCGTAGAGTATAAACATACTAACTGTTACTTAATTTTTCTGATGAAATATAGAGTTTCAAAACACTCAGCTTAACCTGTTTAACAATATAAGCCATATTGATATAAAAACAAAACTTATTCAAAAAATTTAATCATCCCAAAATATCAACTCGAGCACCGCTAAATTAAGGTGCTTTGAGCAAAAAATATAATAATTTTTCAATTTATTACTTCGCGATCTCGCAAAAAAATTAATGAATTTATATCCAGCCTCTGTGCAGGTCGACAAATTAACAAAGACATTAATATATCAAGAAATGAGACAGGGAGGCACAAAAAATGACTACCGTTATGCAAGACAAATAAGTTGATTCAATCTTAGTGACTGCAATGAGGGTAAAGGAGATAGTTACTAGCACAAAACTTTGCGCAAGATTAATGCATTTTTTTTGAATTTAGATTGATTTTATTTAACTAATAACGGTAGATTATAATAAGTAGGTACATGAAAGCCATCATCACCATCATTTCAGCCATAGGATGCCCCTTCTCCATTGATTTCGAAAAGGATGGATAGAAGCGGTTCTTAATCACTACCCCAATATTGAAAAGGCAGCTTAGCATTTTACAGCTTAGGTTTTCTATAGATGGAATGCATTTACACATAAAAGAATAGATTAATAAACAAAACGTTTTCAGTGAGCACTCAAAGACCATTCCGTAATGTCACAATGCAAATGCATATCTATGTAAATTTTAACTGTAAGACATAGCCTTTGACAATACACAAGAGTTTTTTGCGAAACATAACCAAACAATGGTTTTGCCTAACACCCGCCTTTGCATATGATTGTGCATAACTTCGCACATAGCTCATGAATTGAAAAGCTTAGGTTAAACTTAATGGGATATGCAGTATTGAATCTTACGTAAACAGTACAGTGTTTAGTTCCACAGTCGTGTCAAAGATGGCGCCATTTGTACAGCTAATTTGAAAACTAGCTTTTCGTAAAAATCAGTAGGACAGCTATTTGTAAGGATTTATTTTAGTTTCGAACTCATAAAAGAACAAAACTTTTAAATATTGAAATAATATTCTTAAGAAAAAATCTAAATTTTCTGAAATTATGTTTTTACTAGTTATAAATAGGTACATTTTAATTAAGATGAAAAAAAATTTCACGAAGATAATATTCTGTGTGAAAAAAATCAATACAAAATCATATACAACTGCTAGCTACAAGTGCACTTACCTTACAAAACCAAAAATAAACCACAATTATAATCGGTCTCAAAGTTTAATCAACAGAACTTTCGCATTGCTTTCACCCGCGAATCAATTACGAACCCCTTTACTTAATCTTAGAGCGACTTCAAGTTATACATAAGTTACTCTTTGATTAAGTAAGGTTTTTAAGTTACTTTTGATATAAATAATATTAATGTCGTGTTTTGGCTTCCTGCTGGTAAATTAATGTAATTATGTGGAAACAGAATACTTTTGATAATAATTTATGTATTACTGTTGCTGTAACAGCAACTGTTTCCCAGTTTTGTAATAACCACTTGCCGCAAACGGGTAAAAAGTAACCTTAAGGCCATTTTTTATTTCGTTTTTTTTCTCCTAAACTAAAATAAAGGACACCTAACGCAAGTTTTATGTCACTTATATTATACTAGCTTCCGCCGGCGGTTTCACCCGCTTCCCTAGGGAACTGACTCCCGTGTCCATATAAAAAGTAGTCTATATGTTATTCTGATATATAACCTACATTACTACCAAGTTTCTACAAAATCCGTCCAGTAGTTTTTGCGTGAAAGAGTAACAAACATCCATACATACATTCACACAAACTTTCGTATTTATAATTTTAGTATGATGAAGATAGCCTACTTGCACTCTTTCTCCTATACCTAACTGTACTTTATTGAATCCTAACAAAACAACGGACATAGGAGAAAACCCAATGAATACTTCGTTAAAGCTCATACTTTTCATCCATTTCCGTATTCCATACAATTGTAAATTCACAAGTATGTACAGATGCCAGCAGGTCAACCTGAATCTGTCAAATTTTACCCATCTAACATTAACTTTCCACCCTTGTGACAAGGTTGAAAATCTATTGAAGAAATTTGACAGATTGAACGAGGTTGACGTACTGGCGTTTATACCCTATAAAATTTAACACCATTACATCACCCATACAAATTCATCTAACACATTAATTTGACAGTTCTTCATTGTTTGTTCGTCTATTAGTTGCCTTAGAATTGCTCAACACAATCACTGGACTGATAAAATAACATGTGTATGGAGCGTGAATTGAATGAATTGTTTCACGCCTTACATATTGTTAATATAAAATAATATAAAGTTATTCTGTTCTATTGTTAGTGGGCACTGATTGAAGATATTTACACATTCCAAGTGGAATATGATGGTATGTTTTTGTGTTAAAGGAATTGTATAGATCTGGATAAAAGACAAATATAATTCATTTAATTTAGCTTCAACTTTATTCTTTAGTCTGTTAGCAACAGGGTAAATAAAATAACAGTCATCCTTAGCGATCAGTTTGATAGTTTCAAATAGGTAAAGTTTGATTGCCAAAAACAGCCCCAATATCCTCAAATAAGTAACTAGTTTACTGATTTATTACTAACTTGAGGAATACAAATCAACAAATAATCTCAAAGATGTTAAATACAATCTACTCAAACTTTGCTGTCTTAATACGCTTCTTTCAACAAACATAAATAAACAGCTTTTCATTTAGGTTAGCAAACTTAACCCAGTTCAAAAACGCTTAAATTGCTAGCCCCAAAAAGGTGTAACTATAACAATGAAGCAACTCGCTAGCTGGGCTGTGATTGAGCGAATCATACACGTGTATCAACAGAAACAAACGGGAGTTCCATATAGAGAGTACCTGAGGGCTTCGCTAGGGTAACTATACTGTTAAGTTTAGAGAAGCAAGCCCTTGGTTTTCTGATGGCAAAGTAAGAACACGAAAAGATTTTTTATTTTATACCTTTCAGCGATTCTCAGATGGTTCTAAGATAAAGTCAAAGGATTTCACAAAGGATTTCATTTCAAATAGACTTGCCACAGGTTCTTATGAAACGCCAAGCTGCCTGTACAGTTCCAAAATGTTGGTCTCATAGAGAATTATTAGCAAAAAACTTCTAAATGATTTTGATAGCACAATGAATCCCAAGATTTTCTATAGGACTAGTATTGAAGTACAAAATATGATTTTGCTTCTGGCCTGGGTCCTGTTTTTGGTCTGGGTCATGCAACTTTCAATGTTTGAACAATTGAATATCAGGGTTTTTCTTATAGAATAAATGCATTGGTTTAACTGAGAAGTGGGACAGGCCATTAAAAAAAACCTTGTAAAGTATTGGCATTTTTGGGAATTCGGAGTGCCTGTAATTTTCACCAAAACTAAACTCCTACGACCCTTTACAACATGGCAACCCTACAGTCCTATCACAGTTATTGGAAAGGCAATGTTCAAGCCAGATGCGCAAGCGCAAGTAACGGACGTAAATATTTACACTTTTTCTTCAGCTTCCGTGATGTAATTAAAGTTAAAATAGTTTACTTCTAAGGTAGGTTTGTTTAATATTACCTTTATGAGGATGAAGAAATCTTTGTAATATAGAACTTCGGTTATGGGGGATGTTTGAAAGACACCAAATGATTTAAGTTAAATAAACTTGAGTTAATGTATTTTTCTTAAGAAACTTTTTTGTGTGATGGAAAAATGGAAATCATAAATAATATTTTTGATGTTTACAGGTAAGCAATGTGTGGATGTAGACGAGTATAAATATCTCGGCGATTTTATAAGGAGCAGAAATATGATTGGGTAAGTTTGCACTTTAATTGAAGACCACTCACATTATCAGAATGTTCAGTAAGTGAATTACCAAATGGTTAGTCCTGTATCAAAATCCCAAAATTTGCTCTTGTAACTAATTCAATCAAATATAAAATCCTCTAGTAAAAACATTCTATTTGGACTACAAAAACAAAAACCTCTACTACAACCCAATAAAAAATTATAACATCAGAGCTCTAAGAACCATAGTCCAGATCATGGCTAGGAATGCCCATATCATCACGGAACCATTCCGCCATTATAAATTCTATAACGGAGTCTAGTGACCGCTCTCTTGATAAATTCAATGATTTACCACTAATCCTGCTTACTGCGCTATCACACTTTCCGATCGTGCTACCGACTTATATAGGTTAGAGGTTTGATGATATAAATGGTAGAAAGAATTTGTTCACGTATTGAAATTAGTTTTTGGAAAATTAGAAGCCTAAATGATAAATAAATAAGGACTAAGATTTAAGTAAAGAATACTTAGGTTTAAGCAGATGATAACATTTTGTTAAAAGAACCGCAAGTTAACCTACTTATTTTAAATCAATTTTGGAAAATTGTCCTGAATATGTCAATCCATCTCTTAAATCTGAATTATAATATTAACAAGCACTCAAATACGACAATAATGATGATGACGCGAAGAAAATTTTAAAACCAAATGATAAGAAAGTTGAAGACAAAATAGACTCTACCAATTATCAACCACACACATCAATCATGCAAATTAAATACGACGTTTGCTTTCATAAAACTTACACGTATCAATGTTCAGTGAGTGTAAAAACAAGATCAAGTTCTTTCATTCAATTTGAAAGCTCGTAGATCAATTACTAGTGATTGAATATCTTCATGTTGAATTATATTGACAGGTTGTCTGTACTTCCTAGTCTGGTCTAGCAATAGATTTAGGCGTTTAATAATGGTCAACATTACTGTTGCTGGTAATTTTATGTCCACCTTTATTGATTTTTACTTTTAGTTCATCTCCTTACATTATATTGGTTAATTTTCAATGAGTCCTTTTTTCGTCACGCTGCTGACTGACTGCCTTCCTTTCACACATCGAAGGATTGAGCATTGATGCATTTAAGGTTAGAAATATAAGCGCTAGTTTTATAATGTTACTTATCTTACCAAACTTATCAAGTTGAAAAATTACAAATGTGATGCGGTCTTAAACATAGTTCTAGGAACAATGCAAATAAGACAAGTGAAAACACAAACTACAAAACGAAAGCAAGATTACAACCTCAACTCCTTTCATACTATTTTCATGTTCATAACAGAATGGTTGCAGAACTTATTAAGTTTATACCTTAACATTTATGGGAAAGCACACACCAGCGAGTGATTCATTCAAACATTGCTACTGAACTTGTCTGAAGGTGGAACAACAATGGAACAGGTTGCCGCTGTTTATAGCAAACAATTTACTTATTAGACGAGAGAAAAATTGAGCCGCTAAGATGTGCTCATGAGATCTGATCGGGCCAACAAATGCTTGCTAAGAATTATTGAATTTTGTATGATCATCGATTAAGGTATTCGCCTTCTGCGGGTTGTTCGAAAGAGTTACCCCAACCTTAGCACACAAAGGACTGGGAAGGAACACGCTGGCTGTCACCCAAAGCAGGAGGTGTCATCTGATGATTCCCCATCGATAAAAAAAGCCATTCGACTTTCATCTATTGATTTGTCTCGACCTCAAACTTTGAATTTTCTTCGTCTAAATTAACCTTATATTTTTAGCAGTCTCATCTTGTGCAAATTATCTCTCAATTAACTGATATTAACCGAAATATATCTTCTAAACAAATGGCTATCGATACAAAAAAAAATAACAGAGGATCGGATTAACTATCAATATTTGAAGATACCTGGAACCAGCAGCATTTTAGGATCCCTCGAGCAAGTTTTTGCGTCCAACCGATGAGTCACAGAGTCAACGTACGGAACCCAACCGCGCGCCTTTGATGGCGCTTTTTACTTTAAACCTTTTTTGCAAACCCCAGACGAGATGAATTCAATATTATTTACATTAATAAATTTCTCGTTTATTTCTACGTTGATGGGATCTGTATTGGTTTCTTTAAAGTTACTGTTTTTAATATAGTCATCGTGTAGGGAATTGGGTCATTTCAGTGATACGTCTAAGTGCGTTTCTTTATATGTGTTATTTTTGGCATTATTTTTCAAGTGCATTTTGACTTAGTTTTTTGTTTTAAATCTCTTGCGTTTGAGTAAATAAAAGTAACCTATCAATCCTTTGCAGGCTTTCAAACTGTAATGCTTCACTCTGCTAAGGGTTTGACCTTCAATCAATTTGATCTTATTTGCATTTTGATAATCGAGCATCTTTCTTTCAATCAAAATGTTTAATTTAAAATACGTCTGAGTAACATTGTTACGTATTAAGCCATTGTCAGTTATAAATAAAAGATATAATAAAATCTAACAGACAATTAAACAATAAAAGGTGAACACTAGCAAAGTAGCAATATCCTTATATCAATCGTAGATTTTAATTACATTTCATTAAATTTCTAGAAAGTACTGTAATGCTTTACGATCTTTTGTCTTAGTGTTTGTTCGTAAAGGTAAAGAGTAAATAATTAAAGCCTTAGACTAGATGAAATGCTAAACGATATAATGTTCTGTTTAGAAGTTCCCTTTTGAAACAGCAAGTTTCAAATATAAAGTGTAAGTTGACAAAGCAGGAGTATTTGACAAAGAACCAGAAAATGTAATGAATGAAGTTTCAACTATAGCTGAAATCCAAATAAATAATTTGTTAGATAAATCTAAAGCCAATGACTACACGAAAGTAAACTTCAATTCTATTCAGTGACAAGTAAAGAATTCGACATGTGAGTAACTTAACATTGCTTCATCTAATTCAGTTGGAAGGAGGTATACCGTTACAAACAGCATCTAAGACGAGAATATAAAATATAAATAAATCTCGCTTTAATCACGATGACGATTTTCCTTCACCGTTAGCTACCGGTGTCTGAGATAAAACCTAGAAAGAACATGCTATATGGTTTTAAAGAAGTCACTATGTTTCATACTTGTGAAGACATAAACCGCAATGGCTGCTTTTGAGGTATAAGCACAATAATGTTGAATAATTAAAACTTTAATGTAACATTCAGTTTTTATAAATCACTAGATTGGAACATCGTCATCATCATCCTCCTGCTCCTATTCCTATTTTATTTTGTGTCAATACAGCATATCTTCTTCTTCTTTACTTCTCTGTTTAACAGGCATTTGTATATAATATGACCTTTACCTTTATTTTAACCCTTTCAAGCGTACCTTCTTGTAGTCGTCGATTAATAGTGTTCTAACTACTTTCACAATTACTATTAACATTTATTAATTATACAGCTACTAGTTTAAAATTACAACCATAACTTGAAGTAGGTACTAAGTGTGCTTATCATTTTATGCGAATGGTAAAATCTAATGAGATCGATAAAAAACTATGTGCACCTAATTAATGTAATGTATTAAGTTGGTCACTAGAAAATTGAAGAAAATGTTTCAGTAGCTGATAAGCATCTTGGTAATGCTAAAGCTGAAGCGAAGGAGTAAAATTAACGCTTATTACTTTACTTTATGATTGGTATTTTATTGTAGTTTTAAATAACAGTGATTCTAAAGCTCCGACAGATGCTAGTGATGACATAATAAATTTAATTTTTAAGCCTTCAAAATCATACCAAGAATATATATAAAATCATTAAAATTAGGGACGTAAAGGACACTTTACGACAAACGAACAAACATCTTTTAAACATAAATGTTTCCCTCAAAACCTCCATTTCGATTCAAGACACGGACGCGCCCCACATTTTGTTTAATCACATACATTTTTTAAAATATTTTTGGGTTTCAAGTTAAAACTTGGAACTTTCTTAGTTTCTACATGTGTCAGAATCAGGTTAATCTTCCTATACAGAACAGTATTGAATGAACATTATTAGGTACTTTTTATTAATTTAGTTTTCTTCTAAATCCTTCGTGATTAAGATTCTAACCTTAGCTTTTAATCCCTAAAATTCACAGTAAAAGAGAAATACAAAATAATAAAACGAAGGAGATCAATCCTCGCCTGAAGAAATCATTAAAACATAACCAGTGACCCTTTTGTTTGTCCAAATCAAACCGACACAGACCAGACAGTTGGTGATAATATAAATCTGTGAGATCTATATCAAAATTTATAAAAAATCAAAACATGATTGATTTAATAGATAACTCATTTGGCAAAACCGTTGAAACGCTTGTTAGGATTTGCATAATTAATGCATATGTTTTTAAATTCTGACTTTCTTTGATGACTTACGAGGCAATCGTCCTATAATTAATAGACTTGATTATATTTACTTAGAGGTTCTTAATTAATACGGTTGAACATGTTATTTGTTAGCTTATAAGCATTATAACGGCACCTGACCACACGAAAGTGTCACACTGTATCAACTCGTAGATGCAACTTGTGTGAAAAATACCCTAAATAAACTACAAATAAAAATCACAGTCGATTAAACATGTGAAGCTCACAAAAGATCCAAAAACTACAATAATAGCAACAATGTTAATAATGAACTCGAACAAAATCTTAACTTGCGAGTTCGTCACATAAATACAATAAAAAAAATAACAAAAGGATCTTTTTGTTTTCGAAAAAAATCTATGGGAAAGAAGCGAGGGCCGAACGCCTAAAAATGTTAGGAGCGCGGCTCTCCCGGTACGGGAGCGGAATTTTAAACAGGACTCTTTTAAGGCAACGACGGGGATGCCTTAGGCTTTGATGAAAAACTTCCAGACAGTGAATCAGAACTTCGGCTGACCCTCAAAATTGCTGGCATTATTGTTTTCGATATAAATAAAGATGAACGTGATGGTATGAAAGGTAGATGTAGATGATACTGCAGTGATTTAGTTCAAGTGGACTTGGATTTAAGAGGTTTATGTTATCTTGGTCTAACACCTGCAAGCAAAACATTATGTAGATTTAGCTTAGATTTCAATGGTAACATAAAATTATTCTCTCAGTGAATGAATTTAACAGAGGACTATAAAACACCCAAACAAATATTCCAGTTCAGGCTAAAAGGATAATAAGTCTAGCTGTACCTTGAATACAAATAATAGGCTGAGAATAGACAAACTTAACGGTTTAACACAAGTAGAACAGATAAATTACCAGACACAACAACTGGTACAGATAGTCTCAGACTCAAATTAATTTGTTCATGTTTTTTTTTTGGAAATTAATATCTGTCTTGAAACGTAGAGGTCGGAGCACCTGCTAACAAGCCAATTAAAAACAGATAAAACTTTAATGTAACTCAATATTTATCTTACTCTTGTTAACAAATACCGTTCCCAATCCTACAGAGATCCAATCTGTAATTTGCGCTCTACTTACTGGTAAAGTTTGCACTTTCAGAACTGGATCAGTTTCATATTAACATTTTCACTCGTAATTTTCATAAAAGTGTTACCTGTAATCTGATCTTGCACAATTTTCTTTTGCATGAAGACATAATTACGTGCAAAAACACCACACCGAGATTCCCTTGAAAGACAACGTTTTTAAACTCACATAATGCACGGGTAATTCGCGCCTACTTACATTTTAAATCATGTGCGGCTTTTATAAATTGTTCAGGTTTTCCATCGTCAATTTTATTACGTAGAATACGCCCAACATCTGTATAAGAATGGGTCATTATGTAAATGATGTATAATGACAAGTGTTTGAGCCCATTAAGATAAAATGCACTTTTTACGATCGATTTGGATCGATATAGTTCTGAAGTGTCCAACGATTGCTTTAATGAAGTCTATATAAATATCGATCTGGATTTCTTTGGAAAGCATAAATTTCGCTGTCGTGTTAATTTAAAAATTATATAACGTGACATTACGAACAATGGCGCACCTGTCAACGAAAGTGGGGCAATATTAATATACACTTGAGACTTGAATGAGGAGTTTTGTCGAGGTCTGTACCAGCATTAAGCTCAATGATTACGTCCGATCCATTTTAATTATATTTTGAAATTCTTTACCAGTCCAATGCGGCAAATAAAAACATACCGTTAAATGATTTCATATGCCTACTTGTTTCTGGACTGATTGTGAAAGTTAATTAGTCAAATGCATTAAAGTGCTTCTTAACAATGGTTGTTGTATATAGAAATTCTCAATGATTTTTTTAAACCAATACAACAACAAATTCAATCTACTTAAGAACTGCAATAACAATATTTGCTCCATGGTCATTCCAATTTTAACCATCTGAAATTAGGTATATGCTTAAATATGTTTGCAGTTCATTAAATTTATTTTTGTCACTATGTCTTTGTGTCATAAGATCGAAAATCCGAAAACAATCGTTTTCAAAATTGTTGTTTACCTGACTCGGACTTTCACTGTCGGGGAACAGTTTGTCATTCTTGAATCACTCACGATGATTAATGGTGCTCAAAATTATAAGGTGGTCGCCTCTGACGAAATTGGTCGGGGAGTCATAGGGCCTTGGACCATAAAAATAAAAAAAGCTTGCGGGTGTGGGAACATCCTTTCCCTTTATACATTACGTGAGTTTTGCCCTTTTTTTGATCGTGAGGATACACCCTCGATCCGATCAAAGTTTTATAACCCACTCACCAATTTTATGCTTTTAATTTCAATCAGGACTGATAAGTTTTCGATTTTGATACAGTTTAAAAGAAATTCGAAACGGATAGCGAACCCGCTCTTAAATTTGAATACAAAACGGTATTGTTAATTTCAAAGGAAGGGTGGTATTATTACTATAGTTTTGGCGCATGCGGACAGAACAATACACATTCTCGAGGGAGGGACTACCGACCCCTTTCGCAAGTAATAATTCGTGTACACCATAAACACACAGATTGTTTGAATGTTGGTTTTATATTATAAAACAAATTGGAATACATAATTAATTGTGCTTTAAACTCCAATGCAGTCTTATAAACAAATAATGATTACGTACTCAATGTCAATAAAAGATAAGGCTAAATAAGGAACGAACTATACAAAACAATATAGAGTATGTATAATCAGATTATCATGCAGGTCAGTCCGTTCAACATGAATCTAGGCGCACATGTCGCCGCCGCGCACAACGTCATTCGCGTCGGTGAGACGCCGCACGACGGACGTCAGCGCGCGCGCCGTTACCGTTAAATTCAAATTTCAAACTTAACAGACCAAAATCGTGACATTGTTAGGATAAAGAAAATAAGGAAAGTGTGTGATAAACCTGAAACAAATATTGATTTTGTGAGTGAATTCAGTGATAAATTGGTTATTTGATCCTGTACTGGTGTGCATGTAGAGACAAGTGGTTGTGACCTTCTGTGTTGTAAAAAAGGAGTTTGTTCTCAAACTTGTATGCAAAAGTGATGGGAATATGAATTCGAAAAAATTGGAATGTTTTGACGACGATGATTCCGTGGATGATAAGCCAAGTCTCAGCTTTTTAGGTAAGTTAGACATAAGTACATACGATATTACAATATTTATGTATACAGGAATAGTTTCATTGATAGCTTCTGATATTTATGAGGTTAACTATTGATATGAATATCGTAGAAATTGAGTGTCAGTGATAAAGTATGGGGTTAGGAATGCTATTAGTAAACGTCGTATCTAGAGAACTTTAGTGCAGAAATCATGACTTCGTAATGTACATTATTATCTTTAGATTAGATTTCCACATCAGTAATTTGAAAACCCATTTATGAATACCATAATTGGGTGTTGTCTGTTTCCAATTTGAATTTGAATTAGTTGATTAGAAGGGGTATGTCAAAATGATAGAGACTCTATAAACTGAAAATCAAGGGACTTACAATCCTTTTGAAATGGTTGATTAAGATAACCTCCAGAGTGTAATTTAATGCAATAAGTAACGGTTCGGGTTTCCTCACGAGTTTAACAAGTATGTAGGTATATCGTGTACAAGTGATATACTAAAAAGATCGTGTCTCGCAATTAACCTTCGCAGTGTCCAACGACTGCAATTATGATCCCCCTCCATTGAATCTGTTCTAGACATGTACGAGTTTGTGTTTTATAAAAATAAGTTTTAACTCACGAACACCGCCACAGTTTAAGGAAACGTCCTAGTTTTTGCTGAGGACTATTAAGTATCATTAAGTTTTTCGATATCACAAATTCGTCTAACTGTTAGAGTTAATACACATAATTGCTTCGAAGATGGGCTTGATCAGAAATTTCTTAATTCATCATCTTAGGCAGCACCATAAAAGAAATTGCGAGATAATTTCCCAATATTTCATAATGTCGTCTGAATCTGGATTTTGTGGGGGTGTATTGACTCATAGGCAAATGAAGCCACGTATCCTGGTATGAGTCAAGTCCACTGAAGGTTCATAACCCACGCCATAACTTTGCCTGTCGGCAACTGAAGAGTTTATGTAGGTAGTGCAAGTGAAACACAATATTCCTTGCCAACAAGAAATTGTGGATGCATCTAGAAAGGACCAAAAGAGCAAAAAACCTCGAGACATCACGACCTGAAATTAATACGGTTAAAAGAAATTGTTATGCAAAACGAGGTTTATAATTTCAAAGTGAAAATATCTGTGTATGGGTTTTGATTGCTTTTTAAGTAGCCTGTGGTTTTAAGACCTTGTTTTCGTATTTTTAATGTTGCAGAATATAATTTTGTGGCTGATTTGGGATTATTATCTTTCAAATCCTGGTAATCAATAGCTATATAAATAGAATCGTTGACACCTCAATTTCTTGAAGCGCGACAAAAATGAATTAGACTAAAACGATCAATGAGCTACCTACTAATCTGCTTATTGTCGACCTAATTTCCCAACTAACGGAGGATTTCCATAACTCGTTCACATAATTTGTTCACTATAGAAAATAATTTGAGATATGATGTTATTGTGATAGCCTTAAGTCAAAATTCAATCTCTAGTAGAAAATAAAGATTGGTTATAGAAATCAACAGCTTGGTGTTTCAAAGTAATCTAGACTTTAAGTTTACACGCATAGACTTGATTGCTGAATGATGATGATTCCACAAATAGTAGGTATAACATACAGTCCTAATGAAAATTATAAGTGACGTTCATTAGGCAACTAAGTTACGGTAAAATAAAAATTCTGAAAAAATACAATAACAAAATACCTGTTATCGATACACTAATGTTTTCAACGGTTACGTTGTCAATGACCTCAAAAATAAAATAAATGTAGATTAAAATGGAAGCAAAACAGTCGTAAAATCTGCATTAGATGCAGTTATAATGCCTATTTTTATTACTGTTGGTTTATATTTATCACTTGAGTGTTGGATCACTTCTATATCTTCAAGGTCCATAATATTGATTACTTTTATCAATTCAAAGAAGTTAGAATTAAGTATCACTGCTATCTGATTCTCAAAAAAAAAACTAATCTAAGATTATCTGCAAGTTTTTTTACAAGTCCTGTTTGATACAACTTAAGTTGTAAATGAGGTAGATAAGAATCTGCAAAATATTCGATAGTTGAAATAGCTAATAGCTCGTCGATTCAATAACTTTATTTTGTACCGTTAGTATTCATAAATGGTATAAATTCACATGTCATCATCATACTCATGGCTCTACCATTTATCGATACATCTTTTTCCTTCCACACTTTTTCATCATTCGGAATTGTCCAAATAAGCATACGCTCTGTTCAAAAATCTTGTTTCCAAATTGTACTATTCGTCTCATTTGTATGTTTTCACATTAATGTATGTTTCGTCAATATAAATAATCTTTCCAAAAACAAGAAATTTTCTTCTGATGTCAACGGCGGTCAAATGGTCCAATTTGTACTCTAACATGCGACCAATTAAATTGATAACTGGATGTTCCTGTTTTATAGACAAACTAACTGGCTTAGCCATTGGCGATTAATTTAATTAAACTAATAGTCATAGATTCAAACCGATTTAGTTTAACGGTAATTATCAATAAGGAGGTAATAAAGTTTTATTTACGTTTAGTTATATTATCCTTAGGGGTCTGTACGGTGCTTTGTTTCATAGCGTTAATATGCAAATAAATACTAATTTTGTTTTAGACATGAGAAACGAAATATACAGCACAATAAAAATTTATATTACTTCGAAGTCTAATTACTTCTAATATAACGTAAATAATATTGTACCGTAGGCTTCTTGGGAGTTCTGAACGGAATCAAATAAACAAATCAATTTACAGATGAAATTAAAATTTATCTAGACGAGGTCAAATGTTAATGCACTTAACCAGTTTGGAGATCAACATATGCATAAAAACTTAACTGGGTCAACAAAGATTGAGATAATATTTAAATTTGGAACAATTAATAGACCATGAGGTCTAGTCTAGGAGGCGTCTGTATAAATGAACTCGTATTTTTAGTAAATACCACTTTAGCAAACAGATATGGTCACCTGTCTAATGATTTAACAGATTTAGATAAAGTATCATAGTTTAACTTGGTTGTGTCGTGTTGTTAATTAGTAGTTAAGTAACGATTTTTCTTGCTGTACAAATTCACCGAAATTGCTTGATTGGCTTACTTTAAATATGCCTGGGTTTTTATCATTTGCAAAATTTTCATTAAAAGTTTTGAAATCCCTATCAATATTTAAATCCTCACCTCTAATATGCACTTTAACTCCTATATCATACGTATCAATTTTCTTTGTATTCCTAATTCGTGTTTGTGCCCCATTTTTTGCCAGGCTGAATACAAAGTTTCGTTGAAACACCTGTACATGTTTTTGCATATAAACAACAGTTAGTCAGATTTAGATGATCGACACCTCTAAAAGTAATTTGTCTTTATCAGTCTGAAGGTGACGTAATGTTCATTGTGGAGTCACTTTGCAATGACCTTGAAGCAACAATGCGCGGAAGTATTGTTAGTGAACTGAACAACTTTTATTAATTGTGATTTAATAATGTTAGATATGATTTTGGTAAGTATACTTGGTGATAGCTTTTGTGAAGAAAGTTGAAAAACTAAGCTTCTTTGCGTTTGTCATTCACGAAACTTTAAGTTGACACTGGTGAAAAGTAGGACAATGGAGAGGATACAACCGAAATAGAAGAACAACAATAAACAAGTATTCTGACTTCTAGATAAATCACAAACCTGTTACGGCTATAATAAATTAACACTTTCCATAAAAACAGCTATAATCAAATCAATAACTGCACAACTTGTTTTAACACATCACAATAGCAATCATCTTCTATTTTCATAACCAAATTCGAATATATTTCAAAGTGGGCCCAAGATAGCTCCTGTCGGCACTCCTCAAAGCTTAATTGCTAGTTCAAAGATAGCAGAGGCTAGTTTAAATACCTCGATAGGTACTTGGACCTCCACTCTCTCTGCGTATCTCTGTCATGGCTGACGGGCCGAGATATGCATATAGAGGGTGAAAGTTTCAGAACTGACGTTGAGGGGTGAGTGTACTTTCAAACGAAATAAATCTGCAGTTTTAATTACTGTATTGCGTAGGACTATCGTCCAATGGATTTACTTTTCATATCGAAAGCAGTTAATTGTATCATTAATTGGTCACTTGTTAATTATTTATATTGAATTAAAAGACTTTTGAATATCTTAGGACTCTCCCAAATTGAGAAATGGATTTAACTAAAGCTATTGAAAGGGTTATGTATGAACTATTGCAATGGAATGATAAAGTAGGGCAAACCAAAAACCTTGTAAAGCTTATCTTAATTTAATATAGATTGTTCTGCAATGTTCTATTTGCTTATCACTAGAGTAAGAGTTGTAAAATTTCTTTTGGAAATTGACTTTTAAAGAGCTGATAACAAATTGACTTGCATTTGAGTGTACTCTACACATTACCATAAACAGTTTACTGTCGTAAGTTCTTTCTATAATAGGCTGCTAGTTGTGTGACTTCAATTAGAAATAATATGTATTCAATCACTTGCGTGTACACTGTAAAATATTAAGTTTATGTACTGTTTAACCTCTCATCATGAATTTCTTCACGGTCAAAATCGATTACAAAGTCCTATTTCCCATAATGCATTGAGTGGAATCGAATAATATTTTTATAGTATCGATTTATAATAAGCTCTTTAATTCCCAGCCATTTAACAGATTCTTTACAAGATTATCTAATATAATACTTTTGGTGTAATCGTTTGAAACGGTTTTACCCACGATATTAAAACGGTGGGTAGGTATTACTTGCATTTACACATTTATTATGTTCTGGGTATACATAGAAGTTTTTACTGCCTTTTGTTTCAGTTAGGAGCTAATAAAAACACCTCATCATTTGTTTCTTATTCACCAAGTTTTTCTTTAATACCTGCTTTTTTACTCGAGTAACTTTAAACAAAAGGTGTAATATCATTTTGTGGTTTTCCATTCAATTCAAAGACTTCAACAATTATTTTACTACCTGGATTTGTATCTAAATCATCATGCAGAATGAAAACCTCAGTACCTTTTAGTATAAAATTTGCAAAGCCAACGCTTATTGCGAATTACATCCGTTCAAGCCGTATTCACTTTCACCGAGATCTTAAACCTACTTGTTATTGTAAAGTAATAAAACATTTAACTTTACCATGTTATTATCTAAAACAATTTAAACAGTTTCTTAGGCTTCAAGTGGCGTACTTATAAACTGTAGTTTGTCTTTTGGTGTTGAATTTAACAGTCAACTGATGAAGTAGGCTACTGTGTTGCTCAGGCAATGTTTACTTGTAATGTAACTAAAGTACTTCTTCGTCAATATTCATAACATACCTTTCCTCACTCTAGGGATTATCCAAAGGTATTGTTTTATATTATTCTTTGTTGGCTACAGACGATTTCTCTTGGGAAGCAGCGTTGTCACCATTTATGGTAATAGAAAACGTGTGATCTTTTCTTAATCCGCAAATTATTTTTTTAATAGCTTGGGTAAAAGATTACGTGGAAATTTTCAAATTTGATTAACGGTTTGTTTCATCCATAGAAGATTAGCCTGATTAAAAATTGTACGGTGTAGAAAAGCTTGTAATCCCACGGATTGGTATAGTGGCTATGGGAAAATGGTTTTCTAAGTTTTGATAGCTAAAAGAATAACCGTATAAGAATTTGAACTTTGGAAAGTTAGCTACCATTTTATTTCTTTCTATCACTGAAGTAACAGTTTCACGTATTTATTCCCTTCAATCCTTTAATACGCAATGATATATCCCATATTTATTCCACTGGGTCCCGTTGAGCTTCCTTAAGCCTTCGTAATCCGTAAACACATAAAGCCAGGAACACATTGGAGCATAAGCACCCAGTGTGGTCCACCGCTTATCAACAAAAGGACTATTGAGTCGTGTGCCCCGTCCTTAGGGCCGGCACCCTTAGAGATTTTTTCACGCGTCTAATGAAGTAACGTTAACTTTGACTTTACTACCTGGTAGTAAGGATATAAGGACTTGTGGTTTATCTACAAAAGGAGAATAGCTTCGACGCTTATGGTGAAATTAATCTTCAACTATCAACTAACTTTGTGTTAGCCGACTTATAGGAATCACAAGTTGTACGATGCTATCGAATCTGTTTAGGATATGAGAATCCTGTTCTCAATAGAGCCCTGAGGCCAAACCATTGATTTACATCTATCATAGATTTACACTTCTTAATTTGAATCATTAAAATGCAAACACAGAGTCTTAATCAAATATTTAAATTAGAATACAAAACTAGACACTCGGATGTTTGTTTAAATTCACGTCAGTATTTAAATAATTGCTTTACTATGGTTATAAAACATTTGCATAAAAAATATTTGCTGTTTTCTGTATCAAATCAAAGCATAACGATTTCCTGAGCTGCTTTCTCGTATTAATTATTGATTGTATAGAACAAGTCCAGCTGGTTCTTCTACGTTTGTTTTATCTTTAAAATTACCTGCATCGTTTTTAGGGTTCCGTCCCCAAAGGGTAAAAACGGAACCCTATTACTAAGACTTCGCTGTCTGTCTGTCTGTCTGTCTGTCTGTCTGTCTGTCTGTCTGTCTGTCTGTCTGTCTGTCTGTCTGTCTGTCTGTCTGTCTGTCTGTCTGTCTGTCTGTCTGTCTGTCTGTCTGTCTGTCTGTCTGTCTGTCTGTCTGTCTGTCTGTCTGTCTGTCTGTCTGTCTGTCTGTCTGTCTGTCTGTCTGTCTGTCTGTCTGTCTGTCTGTCTGTCTGTCTGTCTGTCTGTCTGTCTGTCTGTCTGTCTGTCTGTCTGTCTGTCTGTCTGTCTGTCTGTCTGTCTGTCTGTCTGTCTGTCTGTCTGTCTGTCTGTCTGTCTGTCTGTCTGTCTGTCTGTCTGTCTGTCTGTCTGTCTGTCTGTCTGTCTGTCTGTCTGTCTGTCTGTCTGTCTGTCTGTCTGTCTGTCTGTCTGTCTGTCTGTCTGTCTGTCTGTCTGTCTGTCTGTCTGTCTGTCTGTCTGTCTGTCTGTCTGTCTGTCTGTCTGTCTGTCTGTCTGTCTGTCTGTCTGTCTGTCTGTCTGTCTGTCTGTCTGTCTGTCTGTCTGTCTGTCTGTCTGTCTGTCTGTCTGTCTGTCTGTCTGTCTGTCTGTCTGTCTGTCTGTCTGTCTGTCTGTCTGTCTGTCTGTCTGTCTGTCTGTCTGTCTGTCTGTCTGTCTGTCTGTCTGTCTGTCTGTCTGTCTGTCTGTCTGTCTGTCTGTCTGTCTGTCTGTCTGTCTGTCTGTCTGTCTGTCTGTCTGTCTGTCTGTCTGTCTGTCTGTCTGTCTGTCTGTCTGTCTGTCTGTCTGTCTGTCTGTCTGTCTGTCTGTCTGTCTGTCTGTCTGTCTGTCTGTCTGTCTGTCTGTCTGTCTGTCTGTCTGTCTGTCTGTCTGTCTGTCTGTCTGTCTGTCTGTCTGTCTGTCTGTCTGTCTGTCTGTCTGTCTGTCTGTCTGTCTGTCTGTCTGTCTGTCTGTCTGTCTGTCTGTCTGTCTGTCTGTCTGTCTGTCTGTCTGTCTGTCTGTCTGTCTGTCTGTCTGTCTGTCTGTCTGTCTGTCTGTCTGTCTGTCTGTCTGTCTGTCTGTCTGTCTGTCTGTCTGTCTGTCTGTCTGTCTGTCTGTCTGTCTGTCTGTCTGTCTGTCTGTCTGTCTGTCTGTCTGTCTGTCTGTCTGTCTGTCTGTCTGTCTGTCTGTCTGTCTGTCTGTCTGTCTGTCTGTCTGTCTGTCTGTCTGTCTGTCTGTCTGTCTGTCTGTCTGTCTGTCTGTCTGTCTGTCTGTCTCCACGCTGTATCTCATTAACCGTGATAGCTAGAAAGCTGAAATTTTCACAAATGATGTATTTTCGTTGCCGCTATAACAACAAATACTAAAAATTTAAAAAAGTTATATATAAAGGGGGGTCCCCATACAATAAATTATAAAGACAGTGCAATTTGAATACAACGCCATCTGTTACTCAAGCGTGGAACTACAGCTTGGTACGGAACCCTTCGCGCGCGAGTCCAACTCGCACTTGGCCGGTTTTTTAGGTTACTAGAATCTATAGTGTCTACAACAGCCTCTGTTCCTCTTAAATCAGTCTCAACATCTTCACATATATCATTCTCATTAGCACTGTATATTCTCATGGAGTAAACATTAATTGGCCCAACGATATTTCGAATGGTAATACGTTACAGAACAGTATTGTTGACATTAACTGTGTAATGTCAACATTGCACCAACTAAGAGTTACCTAACCTACCATTACGATAAAGCTAACATTCTGATCCTCTTACTTTCTGCTATATTTTACACTAACATCATTTTGGTCACAGATGTATCTATAGGCTATAGTTTACTTTAAACTCGAACATTCAAATGTCATCAAGTTTAATTGGGAATTGTTGCTTGAACATGGTTTTGACTGCATTTGGAATTGGCGACAGTAATGTAGGTCTTACTAAAATTACATATGCGTAGTGCATTTAATTCCTAAAAGCTTTCCTGTTCATGAACATTAACTCAATGATTATTTCTTTTACGATCAATAAAAGCATAATAAACTACAATGTAATTAATACCCTGAGGGATACACTACTTTTTAGTTCTTATTTTATTGGAAGCACTATAAAAGCGGTCAAGCCAGTACATAAAGCATGGGTTACCTTGAAGCAGTAGAACCTGCTGTTAATGTTCCATCAATTCTGATAGCTGTGCTAACAGATAGGGGTAAAAACAAAAGAGGGATCGCGCCTAAACAAATGGAGGAGGGTCACTCTAATTTGTTCAGTTAATATTTGTCCAACTTTACATCTTCGCTTCTTAGAGTAGATAATGGGTTTTAGAAAGGCTACTTTTTAAGGAAACTTAAATAAAGTTGTGTTGAAATTGTAAGCAGTGTTAGACGATGGTTATCTCTGAGATCTAAATACTGCAATATAAAATCATGTCTTCCTTCATAAAAGTGTTACTAATAAACTAGCAAGTATCTTCAACGATTCTCATGTAAACGACGGCAAAGTAATTAAACTATAAAATTAATCTAATGGAAAGGAAGCCAATAAAATTGCTCTGCCTGATAATAATTTCCATTGGCAACTACCTGATAAAGACGCCGTACATGGTACCGATCTAAGGACAGGTAGTCATGTAGCAGAGGTCCCGCGCTGACCTCAGCAAATACAAATAGAAAGTTTAATCGAAGTCTGACAGTTAATGTATGGTATTAGAAATATTGTATATTGTGTTACGGTAGTTTTGTCTCTAATTAGGCAATAAAGTGTCCCTCTGTTTCTGCATTAGTTTCTGCTTTCACTATTGTCAACTTGGTTTGTCTTTAATACTATTTGCGTATGGGCATACCATACTTTTTCGTAGTGATGACTTCACTTGAGATTATGCTAGTTCATCATATTTTTATCTTGATTTTCTGTAATAGCTTAGTTGACGTCATGATCATTATTGTTTTCATTAACATAATCTTATAGTTCTTAAGCCATACCATCATCATTTGTACCCAGACAACCAACTGTATTGTATTGTCATTTTTATACTCCTTATACAAAATCGAGTCTTTGATTTATTCGTGCCAGATGACAAGAAGGTCAATCCACTATTTCTTTTATTCCTAAGCCACCATGAAAGATACTGTTATAAAATTATATTAAGAAACGTTTCTATAATTCACTATTATTACATGGATTTTCGATACAGTTAGTTCGGTTTTGGGTTTTTTTATTTATCCATATTTGAATCCGGGTCTATATTTTAGTTCGCATTTTTTATGATAATTAATTCATCTATGTTTACATCATTTGTTGATAAAGATGCACCATGTCTAATAAACAGTCTTAATTTACAGTTTTATGCAAAATACTTATAATCTTAAATTTTATGGTGTGTTTATTAGTAGCTTACTATTTGAATAATAATGAAGCTTTGTGATAAAAAATCGATTTTTGGTCATGTGATTTAGGTCATGTGTTAAAATTTTTCGTATCATATTTTTAAATACTAACATTTCTATATCTAAAGACGGACTTTAGCAAAACATATTATCGAGTTAATCTACAAAAGGCGTGTCTTGAGAGAAATCGTGGCGCCACAGCAAACACAAATAAAAATGTAAACGCTATTCATTGTCAAAGTCATATTCTGGAATTTCGACTCATTTGGTCAACTGACCCAAATAAGTCAGACGGTACATCATTCCACAGACACCTATACAAATAATTCTACGTGACGCTTTTAGGGTCCCAAAACGAAATAAACACCCACCATCTTCGGCCTCTTCATTTGCTTTTTATATTAGCATTTCTAAAGAGTGTATTGCACTTTGGAATTATAAAAAGCTATGGTGTATGCTTCATCACGAATCTCGTTGAAAGCATTTAATTTAAATCTTTTATCACCAATATCACCTCACTTTACCATCAAACCAGGTAAGTTAAGTAAGCGTCTTGGAAAGTTACGATTTCAATCAGTGTCGCCATTTTTTCTCTGTACTAAAGGATGTGTATAGTGGATAACTAGTTTGCTGAGAAGTTTCTCAGATCGAGTTCAACTTTATTACCATGCTGGTCTGGGATTGAAAAACCAGGAATATTAGTTATCATTCCGCGAAAGTTATGAGTCATAAGATTGTAGACTATAGTCTGCATCACGTCTCGTCTTTAATTGAAATATTTTAAGCAGATTAGCTTTATCAGAGCTTTATTCAGTGTCGGTTCTTTGCAACCTGTCTCTGCAAGTGATTTTAGGAATATGTGAGATATTTTTAACCTATTGAATAAATGTAGAAAAAATTTTGAATAGGATTATCCTAACTCCAATCCTAATCCTGGTTATTTTTTTTTTGATAGCATAGAATAAAAAATGGTACAAAATAAAGTTAAAATAATATTTGATAACGGGTTATTATAATATGATGCACACAACAGCCGCGCTCCACCCAAAAATAAAAATCCAATTGCCGGACTGTAATCAACATTTCCAATTAACACAGAAATACAAAAAGTTTAACAATTAAAAATAAAATTTTACAGTAAAAGTCACATTTACAACAGAGCTAATTGAATCGAGATCTTCGGAGCCACGGGAGTCCCGTGGGCGTACGGAATTGATCATCTGACTCTTTCTCTCATGTGGTGTTGAAATGAGACAGCTATAGGGTCTATTATTGTATGGGGACAGCAGCAGGTTTGAATAAGGATTGCCATGCTTTGTGTGAACTTTAGTAAATCAAAGCAAAACAATATTTCGTCACCGTCCCTTAAGTATATTGTTGTCTTTTTAATATTGAGCTTCTTCTACTAAGTACTTCTTCCTTGTGAGAAAAGTTGACAATATGTTTTTTCCTCTAAAACAGAATATATTTTTCGCAAAAACTTCACAATTTGACAAGTACCAAAACAAACATAACTTAGAAAAAACACAAAATCAATGAACTAGGTGACGAAAGTCCTGTATATTCTTAAGCAAATTCATGGTCACCCTAACCAGGATGGCTCACGCTTACTGGTTCTAACAACACAGAAGTAAGGCCCGGTATGGTTCTTTTGTCGCCGAGTTTTATGTGACATTTTTATTGCTATGCTCATTATGTATAGCCTCTATGATTGGAATTTAGTGCTAAAATTATCTGTTAAGGAAAAAATATATTTCTATATAGAATTCTTCAAGCCAGCCAGACGTTTTTGACATTTACTGCATTAAAAGTGTTGCTAACTTAAGTCATACCGAATGGACTTAAAGCAATAATCAAAAGAAGCGACAAATAGAAAAGTATCAAAGTTCTTTTATTTACTTCCAAAGTCGTTCTTTCTATATCTTCAATCATTGATAACAAAAACGAATCGAGTAGCTTTATATTACCTGTCGATACCATAAAAGGTTACGCATAAAAAAAGGCTCGAGGCAGCCATCTGCCATAGTTTTGTGTTTCTAACACCGCTAATTGAAAAGGGTCTTTTGAATTCGAGAAATTGTAATTATCACTTTGATAGAGGGTTTTATAGTGATAAAGTTTAGTTTAGGTGTTTGGGTATCAGTTTTATTTAATTTACTTTATACGGTAACACTTTTATCTACCTATACATATTGCAGTCGGTTTTGTTTGATTCCATTTAAACCAATCAACGTTTTGGTCAAAAATGTTAGCAGCACTAATTCTCCCAATTAGGTTATTGACCTGACCTGGATTTCTAAAATACACTTATTAGGCACTGCCTTTGTTTTTACTCTTAAATCGCTTGGCTAAACCCATATGCTGTCTCATTTGAGCAATATTGACTTAACCAATGAGCCGGAAAAGGGCGTGGATGAGGAAGAAAGTGAGCAACTAAACAAAGAAAATGAAATAATAATCTATAATGCTGGTTATTTATACGTAACTTCCGACAAGCTTCACCAATGGCCACCAATGTGTCTGCTGACCCAAATTAAACCATCAGATACATGCACCTTTCATTACCATGGGAGAATATAATTTAGAAAGCATTAAAATCTTCAGATTAGAGCTTGTAAACCAATCCCTCAAAAATTTCAAATATCAACCATATTGCTGAAATTATAAGGTTGAAATTCTATTCTGTTTCTAAAGCAATTTGTCTCATCGAAGTCCTGTAGTAACGAAATTTATTACTAAGAATTAACTATTGATTACCAGGAATGGTTCGCGTTTAAACTAACAATTTATAACGAACAATCTTAGTTTTGTATGACTGCTCTATTAATAGAAAATATTTTTAATGATCTACCTCAGTCTATATGATTTATTTTTGAAAGCTTTTTCTTCTAATTGGCCTGGAGTCAATTGGAGGTCTACTGTCTCCTGTCTTCAATTCTGTAGAGGTATACTGTCTTGAGTATTTGCTTAAATATTTTGGATTAACATCTTAGGATCATTGTAATGATTGAATCATAATTGCTTATCATCATACTAAACAGTTTCCAAAAATATTTTATTTGGCTTTTTTAACTCATTTTTTTTTTGTAATTTCAGTGTCATAGTATTTCATTATTTTTGTAGTGTAGTATGAATGTAAAGTTAATTAGAGTGCTAACCATGTAATTGTTCCATTAACTTTTGCTACTGTTACAACACTTTTGATAGATACTTTAGTCAGTTAATTACCTTTGGCGAAGGGCAATCATGTTTTTACGCCAATGTTAGTACTGTTGAGAAAAAATCTAATTACTTTTTAGTTACGCCCTTAAGAACGGCAAGTTTTCTAATTATTAGACAACTAGATCGATATGCTGTAAGTTTTCGTCAAATTCTATGGTAGTTATGCCATAGGGGTACGTATCGAGAATAAAACCTTCCCCATCTTGATTGTACTTTTAACCGATTTTTAAATCCATAAACCAACAAAAGTAGGCTCATGCCGCCTCCGCATAAAAACATAAAATTAGGTGTGACCTCACCATTGATTTCTGTTTTACCGTTAAACCCCTTTATCAATTCATTCACATTATTGCATGACTAAGAAATTCTGTTGAAGAAAATTTTGCAAATCATCTAAATCGCAAATTGATGTGCGAAATTATCACTTCTTGAATCCCAAGCTCGGTAAGTAAAAAATCTCAATGTAATTTTATACCATGTCTGTCCAAGATAATCGCAAAGAAAAAAAATCTTTCGACGCAATAATAATCTTAGATGAATGTGAAGTAAATATGGAAGTAAAAAATAATATTTATAGGCAAGATAGCAAAAATGAACAAGCTTGAATGAATGAAAATAAAACATTATTACTTAACCAAGTAAGAGCTATAAATAAAGTTAAAGGCAGAATTTCTCACAACCCGATATTACTCGACGCATGTGTACGCACTTCATCATATTCTACACCCTGAGGCTGCGCAAACGCAAAGAGGTCGATCGTGCTCCAATATGTATTATTATAATGATTTATTTTTTTCTACATCACTATCATTTAGGTTCAATAGCCCTGTTGGGTAAGGTCTGACGTAAACTCAACACCTGTTAAGTAGTAAAGAATGAAACCTTCTTTAATTTAGCTTTTGTGGCCATTATTCCATTCAATTTAAAATTTGGCTTTAACCCTTAACCACCTACCATCCGTCTCACAGACGCTAGAAAATTTAATTCGTAAATATTTTGGCGGGCGAAACGCCTACCTACTTGTTCATCCCTGTACCTTCCCACCTCGTGCCTAGGCACGGCGCAAGAGCTTATCGAGGTTGTATGTGCGCGCGTTTGTCCCTAGTAAACAAAAATCTGTCGTTGCGCGTCCGATAGACGGGTGGTAGGTGGTAGTGTGATTTTTTTGAAATTGTATTTTTCATGTTTTAGATAAAAAATGGCTGCTAATGTAAGTGTTATAAAGCGTTGGTTGAAACAATGTCCATCTGAAGAAGAAAATCAACCTAACGATGAATTAAGGATTTGGATATCGGATTACATGTAAAAAACCGATTTGTATTGAATGCTCCAACAAAATGTCGCGAAAAACTCTAAGGTTGATGGCCTGCAATTTTGTTGAAGCATTGATTGTAATGACAAATATTTGATTTTTTATTACTTTCTAATGAATATATTTTAGGGAAAACACATTAAGAAGTTCCTATTCTATACCATTATTTTTGTAGATTGCATTCTTTAAATAAGAATATTTTTAAGCTGGAATTAAGTGTTGTGTCAAACAAATTGAGGTTTAAAAAAAAGTTATTGATTTTTATGTACCATGTTTGCTTTAAAAGATACTTTGATATATCTTTAATTTGATTTTGATTCACAAACAAACCTCTCTGCCTTAGATTTTACATACGAATGTCATTTAACTCCCGAGTCTCTGAGACGTATGGTAGGTGGTTGTGTGACAAAAATAGGTGGTAGGTGGTAAAGGGTTAATTGAGCTGAACAGACACGTTATTTCAAATGATTATGTCAAGCCTAAGCTAAGTTTGTAGTTGTCTTCAATTCAAATATCATTAGGTGTTAACTAGCCTTAGGCATTTTTATACTGTTAATCACAGAGCTTGTTAAATCAAAAGATTTTACAGAAAACCTTACCATGACATTATTTGGACCTTCCAATCCAACGGATTGGTTAACACATAATTGATTTAAGTATCTTTAAAGCTCTGACAACAGCAGTATTTATACATCTTTTGGGTCATGTTGCCTTAAAAGGGAAGGATGCATGTTCTTTAAACACATGATCGACCTTTTCTGTTGGATTACCTAAAACATTTGCAACTAAATAAGCGTTTCCACTTTCATGTTTAGATTATTATGTGTCACCCAAACATGTGGGTGTGAGAACAAATTTTACAAAAGTTGTATAGTCGTATCTTTTAAAGGTTTGTGTGGAATTGATTGATTCGTATTGTTTTGTTTTTTATTTGTGAGATTGATTGATGTTTCCTCGTCATCTATCGTTTATCAGCCCACAGATTCTTCACCTACGGTATTTGTCTAGCAATAGAAATAAAAGAGACAAGTTTCTGAACAAAAAAAGTTAAAATGGCGTCGAATGACGTTGTTTTCCAAAAATGGCATCGCCTTTTGTCGTGTCATGTAAATCAGGTAACATGTGCAATCATTTCATTCTCTGTTGACACAACTACCACATAAGTTTCAGAAATCGTGCCGAAACGCCATAATTCATTTCCACAGCTTTAAGTATTAATGTATCATTATTGTTAATAAAGGACAATGGGCAGATTGGTACACCCCACCAATAGCGATGAGATATATATCATTAGATAGGCCTTTTTAAATGGAACAATATTTACTATGACAGCTTTGCTGAAATGTTTGTCCGTTCTGAGATATAGATCAAAAACTATGCAAAATTAAGACTTAATTATCTGTTGATTTCTCAAGTTTTTAATGCCAAATCTAAGTACTGCTAGTGTAAGTATTCTAAGTACTACTTGCTGTGCCCGTCAGAGTCCATAATAGCTACAATGATTTAACATTTCCACTTTGTACCTTAGGTACCCAGCGTAGGTATAACTGGATATTGGGAGTAATGATACACCCCACCAATAGCAATGTCATATACATCGTTAGATAAGTCTTTTTAACTGAAACAACATTCACTAAGACACCTATGTTGAAATGTTTGTCCATTTTTAGTTAGAGGTCAAAAACAGTGTAAAAATTAGTACCGAAAAATATTGAGAGTTAAACGGAAAATCCTAGTACTACTAGTGTAAGTATTTTAAGTACGACTTTGCTGTACCTGTCAGAGTTCATAATAGCTACAAAAATGTAGCATTTCCACCTCGTACTGTAGGTATCTTATAACTGGGTTTTGGGCTTAATAATACACCCCACCAATAACAATGTCATATACATAATTGGATAGGTATTTTTAACTGGAACAACATTTATTATGACAGCTTTGTTGTAATACTTGTCTGTTCTGAGATTTAGATAAAAAACAATGTAAAAATGAATACCATTTTGTTTGAGTATTGCCTCGTTGGTCTAGTTGTAGCATAGCCGACTTCTGTGCAAGAGGTCTCACGTTGGACTCCCGGGTCGGGCCGAAATCGCTTTGTG
>NWSH02000437.1:13997393-14039623 GCA_002382865.2 Heliothis virescens | reverse complement strand
ATATCCGTGATCACGGTATTACGGGATCCCGGAATACCGGTATTGAAAGCCCTAGTAACAATGCCTTTATGAACAATAAAATTAAAACCGCATCAACTTTCCAACCGGTGTGTAAGCCATTTAAAGCAATATCGAAATATAAATTATTTTCCGAGACCTTTAGTAGAGAAATCCAGCAATAAGTATAAAATAAAGCTTCCACCCTTCAATTTCGCTTGACTTTCACTATCATATTGCATAGAGCTGTGGCTAAATACGTATTTCTGTCTTATGCCTGCTGGACCCATAATATTGGTTGTAAAATTGTTATGTGGAATTGTACACTTCCACGTGGTTCTGCGAATAATAGATATTTCTGAATAATATCTTCCTACTGTAATGTTTTTATGATCATCGATTTCGATTTTAGTGGTATTAAAATCAGAGTGTTATACTTAGGCTATTGTTGTAACTACACTAGCTCTTTCTTCTTTATCCCGCTCAAAAAGGCTAACGACATCGCCATTACTGGCCAGCACTTTTCTGTATCTAAGTCTAACTTTATTTTATTTATCTTCATGCGTTTTTGCTATATTCATTCTAACCCTATTACAAAGACTAATACTAGCATTGTCAAATTAACTTGTCTTATGTAGCTGGTAACAAATTGTCGACCTATCACTTCTTATATTGCGATATACCGTAATGCAACAGATAGAAGTATAATCTCGATCGATCAAGCTTACATGCAGTTACAAGTTTATTTCGTAACCTCTACAAATAGAACTAGACTGCTTATCAGTACTTTGAAGTTTTATTTCCTGCGCTTATCTGCCGTTGGACTGTATTTAGGGCTAGTTATATGTCCGTGTTTGATCTTATTCATTTCTTAATTTATATATATTTATGTAACTTATGTCTATGTGAAATATTATTCGAATTAAAGCTCATATCATAAAGTGTATTTATATTCATCGTCATCATTATTCTAAATCATCATCTCAATTTTGGTGTGTTTACTTTTACACACTAATCTCTGTCGATATCCCACAAGTAACATTTTTTCCAGCCATATAAACTTAATTATATCCACCACTGTCCTGAATAATATTTACATAGTAATTTTACGGTGATCAACTAACATCTCAATATTTTATAAGTTGTAATAAAATAAGGTAATGTTCAAATGTCGCCTAAAGTAAATGCTCAAATAATTCTATAACTGACCAACTTTAGTCAGTCTTTATTAAATCAAGAATGTTGATTTTATTATAAGTGCAATACATAAAACTGACATTAACGAATATTGTTATAGTTCTAGTATATTTCGACATCAAAAGCTTATTTAAGGAAATCTTATTAATACAACTCCAAGAAAAAACAAGAAAACAATCTATTTCTAAGACATTTCTGGGAACAGATCTAGATTGTACTCAGTAAGCTGGAGTATTTTGAGTATACTCAGAGTTTAAACAATGCTATTTCTAGGCGTGTTAATAACAATTACAGTCAGATGGAACAACGGCTTAAATTCAAACAAACATTTGTTAAAATGATTGATAAACCATCGATTTAGAGACCAATAATATAATTTCTACAATCCATAACTAGGTCAAAAATGAAATATTTGAACTATCAGAACTTAGATACTACTGATTGAATTACACTTCACAAGAAGTGAAAAATAATAAAAATAATGACAGTAAAGAAAGTTAACACATCAATTGAAAGCTTTTTATAGTGTTTACTTTACCAAATAAAGAAAACATTAAACCTGAAGATAATTCCAATGTAATTGCATAAAAGGCTTCACAAAAACTTGCACATATAATACTAACAATTTCACTTACAAAAACTGTCATTATAATCAATTAAAGAGAAAAGTTAATGGTCACAGCAATCTTCGTCCAAGACTTTCTAGGCACCAATTAACATTGCCTACTTGTGTCTAGATTGTAAGCGTAGATACCTAAGATGAGCTATCGTGAAATTGAAATATCTGTACCTGAATGTTTGAAGCCTGTTTTCGCTCCGATACAAGTATGAGAAGCGATAGCAATATTAGTTTGTCGCAAATAAGGTGAGGTTATAATCGTATATGGTGTTTTGTTGTTCGACTTTCTAGTAGGTCACACAGGATATGCAACTAAGATATGCAAAAAAGCAAGGGAAGAACTATGCTGTTATTTACAAAAAAAAACTTAGTTTTTGGACGAAGATTGCTAAAATAGATTTGGTCTTTGCCAAGAGAGATACTTAGAAGTGTAGCCACAAATATTAAATCTGAAGCTCGCAATATAAAAAATAATGATCACGAAGATGATAATGTAAAACAAACAAATGCTACTAATCCAATGTTTCCTATAAACTTAACGTAGGCTTCAAATATAACTGTTATCAAGGTTCAAAAATTAAATAACAATAAAGCAACTGATTACCATAATAAAGTGAGTCAATTGTATTTTTTAAAAAAACCTTGATGGCCTTACGTTACCATAAGAATACAGCAATTTGTTTTCCTTAAAAATAAACAAATTGGTATTCAATTATGTGAAGACTAATTTACATGTTTTAATTTTGGATAAGTACGTATATCTTGATTTATTGGGTTAAATGTCGATATAATGATGAAGAGGTTTTTATGGCATTGCCTAAACGTTAATCGAGCAAAAATATATAGTTTTGATCAGTTTTTGTGGAACTTAATATTGTGGCATTCATTTAAAAAGGAAATTTCGTCTGAAATAAAAGTTATATTTGAATTATCCAGCATGTATTTCATTCCTTCAACTAGAATTTCATTACGATATTTTTCCTATATTTATATGAAAAACATAAATTATTTATAATTTCCCATGATTTACGAGAAAGCAAACTAGATTGCCTGCAACTATTAGGTACGCTGTGATTGATTGAATTGGTACACGATAATGGACCTTCATAAAACATACTAGAATCGTAAAACCCTTATCTTAAAAATTACTAGAAAATACGAGAGTTAAAACCTACGTGCAGATTGAAACTTTTGTCGACTAGAGGACCAAAATATTTTAACTGTGGTGAAAGTAGCCTAAATATAAACCCTGATTTAAGTGAACGACCTAAGTTAGAACAGGTTAATATAGAAATAGACAGTTTTATGCTAATTAATGCAAAGCATCCTAACCTTACATCAGACACCACAAACATCGTTTCACTAAAGATTGTGGAAAGCTAACGGCAGTGTCTAAGCGTAACACCGGAAACTACCCATAAAAGGGAATCAGAGATACATTTACTAATAAACGAACAAACAGTCCCTTATAAGCAAATTAACATAAGGCCACGATAAAACTATGGCAGAAACCGTTGGTCTTCTCTGAAGAAATTATAAGATAAAGAAGAAGTAATTTGGTACATTATCCGTAGATTTATCTCATCTGCTTCACTTCCTACGCAATGTCGAAGTCGGCTAAGGGTAATGTATTGCTGCACGCCAGTGGGCGATGGGTCAGTTACCTTTTTTACATACACAGCTTTGACCTCTAACTAACCCAACACCATCTATATCAACAGATTGAGTGATTTCAATTCAATACATTTATTTGGACATACTTCTATATCGACGATTTTATCCAAAATTATATTGCCTCAAGATTTTGTTAAAACATTAATGCTAGTTTAAACAGCTTTAAATTTAATTTGTTGGATTAAATCGAAAGCTAGAACGTTTTCTAATCGTAAAGACAGCGCCAGATCCACGGACCATTGAATCTCGAGAATCTAGATTTAATTGAGCAAGCTAATTATATTGAATGCTGTGGTCTAGATAAAATCTTTCATGGGAATGAAGTCGTCTTACATAGATGGTTTAGATTAGCCTGGATGGATTTAAACTTGAGTTGAATTTTGCTTCGATGGAATCAGGCGTTTGAAATTACATAATGTTGGTTTAGCACCATAAAGTTTTGGCAAGCTTACTTTTATCTCACTTTAAATTATACAAGTATAAATTTACTCGTAATCTTTTGATAACATTAAACTGTGTCCATATATAATATCACTAATATGACCAAAAAAAAACAAGTAAACAAATAACTAAAGACCATACAAATGATAATCTCAAACAGTCATTGAATTCGATATAAAATTATTACGACTATAATTCTAAGAAAGACAATGAAGACTGTACACTTGATACTATAAAGATAATACATGATACTGTAATATAGAAAAAGATAAAGAACAACATTCAGCACGAGCTTGTTTCTAAGAAGCTTTAGATTTTTTCGTCTTCTTTCTAAATTCCTGATGGCACTGCAGATTATAATTTTGATGTGTATCACTGCTTTCCCACGATTGTCTAGTCTTCATGTAAGTTTCAATCCTCTCAGATCATTACACACGTATAACATTGTGACCTTTCCGTGTTTCTGTTGCATTAAACTTCATTTTCTTTTATATTTTTGACATCAATTGCTAACCAGCTCCGTGTTGGCAGATTTCTCAGGGATATACAGATAAGAGTAGATAACAATGTACATGATACAGGTAAATGTGGTCACAATGGTGATGACATCAGAATATGTCATAACAATTTCACTTTGAAGGTAAATAAGCGTTTCAACATTAGTTACACGATAATAGCTAGTGAAGTTTTTAATGCTAACAGCAATTTGTGTAATGGCCCCCCACCTTTTTTGGTTATAGCAAACACTTTCGTGTTTTAGTCAGGATCTTTATAGTTGACCTTAATTACACTGATACTAAAAGATTCAATCATTCAATTTTGTTAGCATATACGTTTATTTTAACGAATAATAACAATGAAGTGTAATAAGATGTAGCATTAAACATAAATCCGAAAGACACGTAAATCATTTACATTGCAACAGAATAAATGATGACATCAGACATAAAACAAAAATAAACTACTTTAACAATCCCTTTTATAATAGCAACAAAACAGAAAATCTTGAATAGCATACCAACCAGTTTCTTAACGAAATTCGCTACTTCAAGCATTGTGGTTAAAAAATTCAAAAGCAAAATTACCATTGGGGATAATTCATGAGGCATTCTTACCCATAAATGGCTAGCAGAAAGTGATACCAAACGGTTTGCACCAAATAAGGTATTACGATCCAGTTTCTAAAGCAAAATGCGAATTAATGTGAACAGATAGTTGGACAAAATTGAAGATGGCTGTTGGGTAATATGTTGCAATATTGTTAGTTTGGAGTGGGCTTGCATTGTTGTGAAATCCGTTAAGATTCTCTCCTGCATTGATTGCTGCGTTAAACGCCATTGCATTGTTGTAATGGCAAACATTTATTTTATTATTAAAATCAACATAATCAATCATAAATCATTGTTCATTCATATTAAATGTTCTTGTTATATTGTTAGATTTTCCAGTGCATCGTGTTATTCACGCAAGCAATGTCTTGACAGTCTTCAAACCTACACTTATCTCCAGCACCATATTCAATAAGATTTACGATATCCACGCTTACTCAAAATCTCCCTACATTTCTCATAGCCATCCATCACTTTTTATATTACCCTCTTATCAGTTATCTGTACCGGATCAAACTATGTCAATGTTATTGTTTGGTTCGTGATCTTAAGCGGCATGAAGTTTACTAATCGTATCGTGGTGTGCTTGAAATTCTCTGTTATTAGTCCACACTTGGGCTTATTTAGACTCAGTTGCACTTCTATAATCTTCCAGTGATTTAGTTGATCCTGTATAATTTATGTATTTACATTATAAATCAAGAAACGCCTTCGAGTGATGTCATTTTGTATGCTTAGAGCATATCGCTTAAAACCATCATTACTTTATTGTGGCGTTTAAATAACGCCCTTACTGACAATAATGACTGCTTCCAGCAGCGGTCACAATTCATTTACATAGTTTGACATTTGTCCCTGTATGGAATGGTAATTAGGGTCTGTACGTTCAATATCGTCAACATCATTCAAAACTGTTCTAATTTTGGTTTTAAAACAGTAAATTTCAGTTACATCAGCATTAAAGCAGGATGTTTCACAGGAAGTTATTCCAACGTTTTGAAGTCGCAAGTTAACCTTTTTGACCTCTTGTCGACCGACTGACCCTGGGCTGGCCTTACAAGTAACACTGGTTGATAAGCAATGAATATGCTCATATTTTTTCTTGCTTTACTTTATCATCATTTGAATGGAATAATTCTCCATCGTTAATATTCGTTTCTTGAATGAATTGTCATTGACTGTTAATTAGAAGTCTTATTCAATCTCTTAGATATTATTTTCCGCATATTTTAAGAAGACAAGTACCAATGTTTCTAGTCTATTTGTCATTAATATTAATAGAACAATTGTTATTACGTAAAACTGACCACCTGGTGTTTGCATCACAATAATTGTTCAAGTGATTGATACAGCCATTACTGGGCCTAAGTTTTATGAGGTACATGATCTGTCGGGTTTGGTTTCTACTTGTTAATATATGCTTGTTTAATAGCCTTACTATAGCTTGTATTGGTACACGTATGTACTATAAATGATATATTCAAATCAGTATTTTACAGCATCCGGTTAGTTAAGAAGCTTCGCACCATAGCCAAGGAGTCACTATAAAATCGCAACCCATACACCAAATCGAAACCTCACATAATAATTTTCAAAGATTATCAATCCAATAAGAAGACTAACCTGATGCTGTTGCCAGCTGTCTTGATATTTAAGTAGCTGTCTACTTGAATATGCGAGTAATAAAATAGAATTCCATCAAAGAGATTCTATAACAAAATTTGAAAGTAACGGTTTCCTGAAAACACCATTGAACTTTCATAAACGAGTTGAACTGATCAAAGATTATGCATGGGCACTTCTCATACCCTTCGCGCATAAATAGCGTCATAATATTATAATGAACAGAATGCAGTAAAGCCAGCCTGTCTGCCAATATTGCTCAATATAATTTAGTTTTCAATTGAGTTATGAATTATTTAAAACAAGCAGCAGTTGTGGTAATTCAATGGAGACAGGTAATGTGCCAATTTTCTGTTGCAAACTCGTGATTGGATGAATGATTGAACTGACAGCATAATGTTATACTGATGTGTTTGTTCGTACTTTATTTATGTCCTGAATGCCTTGTTTTCTGATTGGGCTAGTTTTGTTCGAGAACTGACCATGTTTGTGGGTGGCAGATAAATTTTGACATTTTACCTTTAACTGCTTTAAGCAATGCTGAGTTTTCTAGTCATATTCTTACAATGTATGACACAAAATGCAGCCCAAGGCCGATCAGAATTATTAAGACAAGGCTATCAATGGTAATGATGATGATTATCATAATGATTTGCGTGCAAAACTCTTGTGACCTCACTTATTTTTGAATGTATGGGCTTGTCAAAACAGCAATTGTGCTTAAAAAGAACATAACTGTACACGAGATAAGAAAGAAGAAAATATTGTAGATATAAAATCTATATAAGAAAGGGATTAAAAATAATCAATTTATCAATCTAGTAATGTACTCAATAATCTGACAGAAGGTCAGCAGGTTAAATAACTATAAAACATAAATAAAATGTCTCACAAAACCGTTAATTTTCTACCATCTGCTAACAAAGACGCATAAGCCGATTACGTCAGTATCTAAGCTTGTAACGAGATAAACTTTATCTCTGAATTAAATTGCTGTTCTTGCATAATTATGCATCATTGAATTATTCCATTGCGCATATAGTCTACTAGAATAAATATTGAATAAATGTAACACGACCGGTGTGAACTGTTTTGAAAACATTCCATTTGTGTAAAAAATCCATCCAATTATCCGTTTGCGTCGAATCTAATATCTTGCCATATAGTTCATCGTCTTTAGTAGCCTCTTGATTGACATAAAGGTGTTCACTGGCTCAATATAACAAAACCTTCACCTTTGGTCTCTCCTACCCTTCCCTACATATTTTTTTTATTTTCCTTTCCGTTCCTAACATTTTCCTCATTCCGAATTCTTATTTGCCATCTTGCGATTGTGCATAAAACGATCCGTAGGACCTCTGAACTACAAACCCTTGATGTCATATTTTTTTTTACTTCTGACCCTGAAACTAACACGTGTCCCTTACATATTACGAAAACCTATTACGAAAGTAATTCAAAGCTTTTGTTACACTCGCTATAAAAATAAACAAGATCAACTTATTTTTCCACGCTCACAACGCGGCAACGGAACAATAACAATGTAACAGCTGTTTGATATAAAGCATATAACGAGAGGCACTCGTGATTAAGTAGGCATACTTTTGTAACTAACAATCGAAAGATTACAATCGATACTTTGAACGAAACAAAAATATATCAAGGGATACCCCAAGGCACAAAAAATAAAAGCATTTAAAGGAAGTCCTTATTTAGAAGAGGAACCATTTTCAAGTAAAGAAGTAAGCGATCACCGAGCATATTTCAAAAAAATATTACCAGACCTGCCAATATTCATTCAGAATTTCCAAATTTGGGTCAAATTGTCGACGCAACGTACATTTTTATTACAATATACAAATAAAGAAAACCGTTAATGCCGCACCCAAAACATATAAGCACTTCAAAAAACATGAATGAATATGTCATTGACAAGTTCTCAATAAAAAATCGATTCGTTCGTTCATTCATTCATTAACTGACTTTACGCCTACGTGAGAATATTTTATTTACACAGGTTGTTTTTTTAAATATCCATCAATATTAACTAGGCAATCGTATTGTTGATTTTGGATTTAAACCAGTTATTAAAAGTTGGAATAATAGAGTCATTTTCCATGCAAGACTTATGTTACCTCTTTTACCAACTCTATTACCAACACCTCTTTAGGTGATATAAGAATATTTTCTCTTATTTCTGTAAAATTTTTCGTGTTCTACTTTACCTTACGTGTTATGATGAAATCTCACAGTACCAGTAACAATCTGCCTTTTAAAACTGCATATATAAGTTCTGATGTCAGCGTATAAATATTACCTCGATGACGTAACATTTGTTCTCGTTTTGCATAGCTATCAAATCTTGCATGATAACGAGGCCTTTTGTTTATTAATTGTTTATTTTTGTTGCAGGTAATTCTTTCAAGTCATGTTCTTCAAGGGATTTTGGTTCTAAAGGTAGAATAGCATTAAGTTCTTTTTGGTTTTTCTTTAGTTCTATATTTAATATGGTATTGCTTTTGCCTGTTAGCGTACTCTCTAGTAATAATAGTTCCTCGTAAGCTCCACGTATTGACAGATTGATAGGCCATTGTATTCGAGTCTGGCAATAAGGAACCTGTTTCCGATACTTAGCTTTTAATAGCTCTTTACACGACGTTAGCGAACCCTTTTTAGAAATTTATAACTTACTTAAAGTCAAGTTCCATTTTGTTAAATCGAGCAAGTTTTTTGAAATAAGTTTCATACTCAGCATGACTTAGTACACACAACAGTTATCAGTTAAAGATCCGAAAATATCTGCAAATTACGTGAAAATTGATCATACAAGGAGCAAGATCTATAGTAATATTATCCATGAACAAAACGAAATAAGAATATCCGGAGATAAAAACAGCAAACAGATAAATAATAAATATACTTATTTCCTTGCAAATGCTATAGATGTCAAACAAGGAAATAGGTTATCAGATACCAATAAAAGATGGGCTATTATGTCAATACTTACGCACGACTATGACCTTTGAACTGAATGCGTGGATTCTAATGGTGCCAACACATTTATACCTCATAGCACATAAAGATTTCATTTACAGTGAAAGGAAGTTTATTTAATAAGAGTGATAAATTCTTTAGCAGTCTTAAACAACCATTTAATTTCATTAGTCAAAGCTTTATAAATTAAATAACCATCTTTGCTTCCTTAAACTTTAGTGATTTCTTAAATATTTTTTGATGTAATATTTACAACCGCACAAAAAAGAAATCTCTAAGTAAAGTTTCATCTTTCTTTACTTCTGTAGTAAGTTTATTATCATCATTAGCAAAAGGATGTCCTGCCTTACAAGGACTGTTGCTTCGAGGAATTGATATCAGAGTCATACAATCTTCAAGTACTCGAAACATCCGTCCACTATCTTTTTAACGCCTCTAACAAGCTCGTCGTATTTCGCACTTTGAACAAATATTATTTGGGTTACCCAATACGGAAGGTTATCGTTACAGACAAATTTGTCAATGAGCCGTCTAGAAGATAATTCATTCATAACTTTAATGCTTTAACGTGACTTGTTAATAGATAGTACATTATAAAGTATTAATACTAAAACACATTAATTGTATTATTATACAGGAACAGTTTGGTGCACGTGTTAAGTAATTACTTCTGTAATAGTGTTATAAATATCTGTTTCACAATGTCGATATTTTCTCTGGTATACAAGAAAATATTTTAGAAATTGTAAATCACCATTTTATTGTAATAATCGAGTTGCGTGCAATAAAAGTTTGCTTAACTAATGAAATGACTGCTATAGTCAATCTTTCGTTTAGAAAAACAGTAACCTTTCCCATTGATGGTGTTTTAACTGTTGTACTTCTATTCGATAGATCGGCATGAAAATTTCGAGCTCGAGGCAATTAAAGACTGCAATAACAATTCCATTAAACTTTAACTCTCTCTACATTACAATCATCGATCCCATTACTCCATTGCTATTAACAATGCCCTGTGCCTTGGAGCTCGAAAATACACAATGCACCATACAATTTTAGCGTCAATCTACTCGACAAGCAATCTACCGCATTCTTTGTAAGAAAAAGTTATCATGATCCATACAGACGTATGTCAGGCGATCGAAACGGCATTGAGTCTCTCTATTGTTGAATATTTTTGAGTACTTATGTACTTTGGGAGTAATGAAGCGGAACGAATTTGTTGTTTGGATAAGAGGGATTGCAAAATCGAATGTTCAATGAGCATTGGTATAAGTTATTTATCTTTTGGTTTAGTATGCAGGTGGCAGTACTCACTACTGATAATGGTACCCTCCCAGGTATTTTCTACACAATATTGTAGGTGAGTTGTTTGATTAACACGGTTAGGTACTCCTTTAATATTCTTTATTTACAAGTCCTCGTCATCTTTTAATTAATTTACATCGCTTACGTTAAGTTTTTACTCTTTATCAAATCCATTCCCTTTTTTGCCTACCAACAGACTGTCATCTTAGTTCCTGACTATTATATTGTTTAAAACCAATACTTTTACTTTTATTATCTTGTTTACCCAAACTTCTATCTACATTAGCTCTATTTAACCAAAGTTTCACAACAAACTTTACATTCTAGTCTGGAAGGAAAGTCTCAAAACATTTAGCTTTTGCCCGCGAAGTGATTAACACTCAAAGTGGTTCATTTGATCGAAGCCAATGATTAGGAAACAAGTGGTGTTCGGTTAAACGCTGTATCGAATGCGGCGGAATATTCGAGTGGAGCAAAATAGATTCTGATGCAGTTTTTGTTAGGTGAAGGTACTTGAAATTCAAGATTGGTGATTTATGTTTGGTTTTTTGATTGTAGAGTTCGAAAATATAATTATTTGGGGTTAAAAAAAAAATCGTAGAAGACACATTGTGGTAGCATGATTTTGGTCAAGTGGTAGGTATAATGTCTTTCTTCAATTAAATTGATTTCCTAGATAAAGGAGTATCTTCATATTTAGCCCTGCATCAAAAATAAACCATCACCGCAGTGTTAAGCATATAAAAAATCCTGGAAAAAAGTCTATAATTACTATTAAACTTAAAAAGAAAATTGTGGGAGAAATAATATTTTAAAAGCTTAAAATTTAATTTATTTTAGCGTGCCAAAATGTTGTTAGTTCCGCTGAATTTCTAAACTTGCACCGTGCCCAAGGTTATAAGGTTTGACAAGATTTTAGAATTTAATTGAAATTTTAATTGGACGCCGCGAAAGTAGCGGCCGGGGAGTTCAACTGCGCAGGCTCTGTTTATTCACTGTAAATTAGTTTGTATATTATAAAACTAAGAAACTACCACTTGGAAGGTGCGAATGTATGTAATATAGGAGTCTTATCCGACTGACCGCAAAAGTTTGCGCTCAAATCCTGCGGCGCTGCTTCAAGTAAATCTCTTGTAGATTGCACGTGTTAGGGAAGAGCAGTATGGTTTATTCAAGGTTGACGAAGCAGAGCTTGAGAGTGCTTCTATTTCATATTAATAAACATAAATGAATTTGATAATGGTCTGGCGGGAGTGGCCGTGATAGTACATACTTCAAGTAAATACATTACAATTATTATGAGTTAATATTAAGAAACACTATTAAAAGTATTTTAATTAAGAAATGTATTTTAATAATAGTCTAGATTCAAGGTTAACAAAAAAATCTGCAAAGGTTGCATCTATTAAAATTACTTTAAGCAGTATTCTATGTGTACCTAATCATAAGATGTCAACATACTCTAATTATTTTGCAGTCACATCAAAATGGGTTTGGCCTCGGGCTTGAAACACAAATGAAGTCGCTGACAATCCTTACGTCTTCTGGTATAGAATTTATAATAAACGTATAACTAAAACAAACGTAAAAAAGTCATAGTTATACAAAAAGCAATTTATGATTTGACTAGACATTCCATCTCGTAATAAAAACCTACCACAGTAACACATAAAACAATAAAACGCCACCAGCGATACGATTAATAAATAACAGAACACAACAATAAAATTGACAAAACAAAACGGCCAAGTGAACGTATCGCACAGTGGCCGGATACTATCGCCCACTGGACAAAACATTTATTTTGGCAACTGACAAATTTATTCGCCATTCGGTCAGTAACTAGAGCGAGCTAGTAGTTTCAATGGCAGCATTTCGCAACACAGTATTTGCAGACAAGCCGGCGTATTTCTATACAAGTATTCATTGATAACTGACGTGGGCGGACTTGGCGTAGTCCACTCCATTCATGAATTGGGCAACGCTGGCCCACGCGGCTAACGGTCGCCTTACAGACATCGATGCATACAAGTAAATTATGAACTTTAATTAATATGAATTCGTGCTTTACAGAACACGGGAAGCTGTTAATCAATTTTGTGAATTGAAAGTCTTTGAATAGAAGCTTGTTTTAGAGTGTATTTGGTAGTACGCAAACTGATGTTTTATAAGCCGTAAGTTATTAGGTAGTTAACAAGTGCCAATTTGAATACAAATTGCTTGGCTGCGCAACAACCAGAAAACTACCGTCGACATAAAAATTCTAATTAAAATTCTGTTTGAGCTGCACCGAATAATATAATACTGTAATTAGATACGCCATTTTTAATTTACATTTAGTCTTATTAAACTTATTAAAATATTTTAACTCCATAGCTTTTTTTTGTATTACGAAAGTATTTAAGCAATCATAAAAAGCTCACTGTTTCAAGTATCACCTAATTAAAATTTAATTAAACATGAATATAACATCAGGTATGCGTTTAATCATAGACAAGAGATCTCGAATCAAAACTTTTTTGTCCGGCAACTTGACACGTTTGTCACCCACGCGGTTTAAAACGACAGTTGACACTATTACAGCTGTCTATGGCGATGTAAATCTGATGTTTGTTTGAATACTTATAGCAGTTTAATAGTTAGATATTGGAGATGGAAGATTTTGGAAGATATTTCGATTTTGGGACCAGATAAAAAATATGCTACTTTACATATAAAAACTTGAGATTGAATGACTCATACACATAATGGGTCATAACTATTTTTAAATTAATCGTTATTCAAAAAAACTAGTGATGGCCATGCCGCAACGGTTTTGTGACGTAAGAGTTATTTAGAGCATTTTTTGTGTCTTCATTGCTCTAATTATGGTAAGGAAATGTAAAGTGTCTCAATTTTCAATGCTTTAACTACCTCCCGCAAAGAAGATACTATGTCTGTTTGTTGGAAGATCTTTGAGTATATGTCTATAATTATTAGCGAATATTATTTCTTGATCTTATTTTGAAAAAGTTGCTTATATAAATACACATCGTCTTATTAACACATATTAACAACTATAATAGGTATCCATATAATTAAAATCAAGTTTTGTGATTTAAAAATCTTGTACCAGCTCTTTTTTTCTAGACATGTTATGATTTGTCACCCTGTGCCCTGTAGCCATTTTATAATTTATTTAAATAGTTAATTAATCTATGTATATTTTAACACGCTTATTTTGATACAAGAATAGTACGTATATGTATGAGATGATATTTTATAGTTAACATTATTTCAATCTTTTTAAAAGTATATATTTGTTTGGCCCGAAATCCGTTGACATCAGTTGAAATCCGTTCAAAAAGCGGGATTGAAAAGAAATAATAAAAATACTAAGTTAACGTATTTTTACAAATGCTTATAGAGCAACAGACAATAAAATGACTCACATGACCTAACGCTGCAGTCAATAGGGTCGTCAATGCGTTTAGAAAATATTTTTTTCCGACCAACATTACATTTATACCATTCTGGAACAACTAAATCATATGCGCAATCACATCAGCATGCAGTATTTAGGTCACCAATTAAAACATCCATCAACCAAACATATGTATCGTTTAATATGCCCTTTAATTTATTACCATCAATTAACATGATTTACCCCCAGTTTCAGAAGTTGTAGATAAAGTTCTAAATAGTTATCTGGCAGATCGAGTAGAAAAGTTTTTAGGTCTAGAACCTCTGAAACTAGCCATATGTCTAAGAAACAAATAATTAAGAAACGAATAAATGTAAGACCTGCCTTAAATTTTTCATAGAGTCCTTAAATTTGATAGTTGACAACCCTACTGACAAACCGTTGGGCAGTCAAGTCCATTGCCATGCCAGCTAACGTTTCCATCGGTGCCTCATTGTCTGCAATCCCCATGGCAAACCAGTTGCGGTAAATAGGCCATTGTTCTACGATATCTTAATCCTTTTCCATTGTGAACCTTTATTAGTGGCCCGTGCCGTTTTTTGTTGAAGAATGTAACATGAATGTGTAGGGCAGTGCAGTTTTTGCTCGTGAAGACGGTGAACAAAAAATTTGGATCGTCAAAATTTATGAATTAATACCAAGGTCTGTTAAACGAGACTACTAAAGGTTAGCTGTAGAAGCGAAATAAGAAGCTGGAAGAGGAATAAACGATAAAATCAAATTTGAATATGAAACGAAAATTGCAGCTTGCATTAATAATAATCTAAAAGCAACAGGAGCCGATACAAGCACTTAATAAATTGATTTCAACGACGTCCATAACCGTGTACACCACGTAACTTAAATATTAACATTTAACGAAAACACTTTGCCGACATAGATTGTATTAAATTATGCAGGTTACAAACTTACAAATACCACTTTCACTGCTGTACACTGTTTTTGCAATCGGGTTACACGGTAATTCACAGTTATCAGTTACGTATTGTATGTACATGAATTTTTACTTACATAGGATTCAGATCCGAACTTTAATTGGTTCCCTTCTGATAAGGTATGGGTATCGGGAATGTCTAAACATTTTCAACTGTGTACTTCAAAATGATTGTAAATGGACTTTTATGGCTAAGAAATTCTAATGACTGAAATAACAATAAAATCGTCTACACAAAAGACACAGTTTTTAAATTAGCTGAATATGATAATACACTTAGCAATAATTCCTTTATTCAAAAACTAGAAAAAAAACTTTTAAATACACATTTTTATATGGCTGTACAGAAAAGAGTCGAGTTACATTTTGAGTGTATGAAATTCTTTACCAATGTAAGGTTTTATTTGATCACTTCAAGTGAAGGGGCTATGCTTAAACCCTGCATCAATACAAGCTTATAATTTTTGACTCAAACTTTTCATAAAAGTCATATTTTTCACCATCTCGTGCGCCGACGCAAGTTAAATAACGATTGACATTTCGAACAAGTATGATGTCGTAACGGTATTACCGGTCAGAGGTTCGACTCTGATTGGTGTAATAACGATTATTATGCTGTTCATTCAGTAACTTGTAGGTGCAAGCACATATTGCTTAATCTGAGCTTAACTATTGTTTAAAAAAGAACATGAATATTTAAGTTAACTAACCTTGACATGGTCACTGGCAGTTCAGAAGAAAGGAATATTTTTTTTACAATTTATTAAAATTCATGTAGTCAAAGTGTCATCCTGAACAGATGAACTATGAGAAAATAAAACCGCGTATAGAACGTGTTATTAGCATATTTTTAATCTTATTTTATTATCTCCGAATTTAACGACTGGTCAAAAGGCCTACGCTATCTTTGTTTGAGCAATAAATTAATATCAAACTTATAACACTTAATTTAATTAAGATATTCCGCTTAACTGTGGGTGGTCGTTTACTCGGACTATATATGGATGACAAAAATCTATTTATAGATAGAGTAAGAGCAAATTTATAACTAGAACACCAAATACTAAATGAATAATTCAAAATATACAACGCTGATGAAATATATAACGTAAACAGACACATAGATATAAAATAAATCGATGACAAAGATACAGTTTGTGAGCTAGAAAATGAATCAGAAAAATCTAAAGATTTGAAACAATATACCGTAGACACGTGTCTAGACGCTACGTAATCAGTTAATGAGTCTACATCACACGTGTGATTCACTTTATGCAACAATCTATGACTCATCAAACCTTGAGATCGTAATGATGTAGGATTGACACAAAGAAAGTGAAGGCCAGTAAGTGTATCAACTTATACTAATTTATATTCAGTATCGTGTTCGTGATCAACTTTGCTGATACATATATGAATATTAATAGATTTAAAAACACTAACTGGTTTGTTAGTTACAAATAACAAATTGACGATTTGAAAGGCTTCAATCTTCCTTGTTATTGTATCGTTGTAAATCATCTCATCGTCAGCGATATTAACTTACATGGGGTCATTGCTATAGGTTCAAACATTAACATCTGTCATGAACACTTGAAACAATCTAAAATTTCAGTACCCACGGACATTAAAAAAGTTATTACTCAAATGTTTCCGAGTATTACGTCACTTTCGACCATTCTCAAAATGTTTGGTGATAAAAAAACGGTAGCCATCTGTGCAAACATGGCACTTGAATCCAAACTGGCATGTATAGACCTGTGCAAGTAATTTCTGGGCCAACGAACTTGTGTTTGAGAAAAAAATATGTTTTGTATGTGCAGAAAATGTTTTGTTGTCTTGACAAACTGCTATTTGGTATGGGATATTGCCTTGAAATATTGTTACTGCAATTTCAAAGTGTATCCAGAATAAGACTCAAAGAAATAATGGTACTGACCAGTGCCAGTTGACTTTTATGCTTGAACAAAATCCATTGAAGTATGAAGAATAAAAAAGGTGGCTTGATATAAAGATCAAAAATAAACATTTTCATTTTGATTTAGACCTTAAATCTTTTTGAATGCAGTTAAAAACTACCATAGGAAGTAAAAAGGATCAAGTAAAAATAAAGTAAGTAACCTTTTTAACGACGTCAAGACAAATGACTCCCCAGAGCCGAATAAGAGACAAAACAACCATCTGTTGAGCGGTACTAAATTATAACATTGAACAAAGAGATAGAAAAAACTGTACACAATTTCATAGGAATCCCAATAAAAAGCCATGTGATAGCAGACTTCCCTCTTGTGAACACGTGGCGGGATAGGAAGGAAACGTTAATTTAGTCTGATGTCAATGAATGGGGCTCGCTTGTAGTTTTTTCGTAGGTACTAATAATGGAGCTCTTGTTAGTAGCTTAGTGGAAGATATATTTGATAATGATGTCATTGAAATATCACTGTTACTCTACGGTAAGTTGAAAGGAATACTTTTATTTATTAACGGACCGACGAAAATAAAATATGAATATATTAATACTGAAATTGCTGTAGTAAAATATGTTTATTGAGCATTTCTATTAAGTGTGCACTTGAGTGTAATGGTGTACTCATTTTGTAACGGTTCAATAACATTTTATATGTATCATAAAATGCAGCCGCTTTGATACGGTAGCGCCAAGAATTAATTATTAATTAATTCATAAGCTTATTTAGATTTATAAGAACCAAACAAAACAAAAGTTTATTTAAACGAATCTAAAGTAACTGCAATAAATCTATGAAACTTCCTCTTCGTATCAAGCGACAATAAACCAACGGCTGAGGCATTGACTGGCGATCGAGAGGTCGTGAGTTCAAATCCCAGGCATTGAACTATTGATGGGCTCTCGTCTAACTCCACAACAATGTTAGAAAGTCTGAACACGTTCAACATAAGATCGATTTCAGGAATAGTACTAAAAACTTAAGTATAATTAGTACCAGTTTTATTAAATACTGTTAATGAAGTGTAGGCTGTTGGCTTGGAATCGTCGGCATTAATCTCACTTGCTATTCTTACAAGCCAAGCCTCTCACGAGCATTGGCTACAAATCATAGTTATACTAGTACATGACTGGTAATAGCCAATGTGGGTATGAAACAAAGGAACTTCCATTTAACTCGACGCTTGTTACACCGTTGCGCTACATGATTTGTAATTTTATGAATATTTTAGCCTGTTCTAATGGGAATCTTATTTGTAGCTTTGTGTTTTGGTAAATTCATGTAGACGTACCAAATAAACCTAAGAATTCAAAAACAAATTTCCAAAAAAAAGTTGTTGACATAGGTGGTCATGTACAACTGACTTTAAAAAAGTCATCCAATATTTAATGTAAATCTTACTTAGTCAATTCATCATCACGTCGATACACAGCTAAAGAATAAGCACAAACTATTAGCAATTTCACCATTAGCGTACTATTTTAGCGTTATATGTCGGTGTAACCGTCCGAACCGTTTTATCACACTTCCTATGCAAGTTTGCGGTTCATGCTGCCCTCTAAATTGCCAGTTTGATGCCTCCAATGGTTCATAGAATCGCCATTGTTTTATTGTAGCCGTATTTGATGGGATTTAAACGTGCACACGTGCGTTTATGGAGATTTTCGTTTACTTTATATGAATAATGTTTGAGGTGTACCTCTAGATACGATTCTGGGACCAGTTTTATGAAAAAATATTCCGTGTACAGTAATCAATTCCAGAATTCACATGAGTTAAAAATTTTGTATAAGGTATATAGGTAATCCTGATAAAAAAATATGAAACTTTGTGATAATAACAATCTATCAATATTACGCTGCAAAAGACGAATGTTCACCACCACACCCGGCAGATTGGATTAAGAGATTTGATTGCAATACTCGTAACCAAACTATAAATACTAAACAGCCTTAAAGAAAATATGCTAGTGAAATCAACAATAAATCCGAGGTTGCATGTTGCACTCTGTTGACCTCCTGATGTTATCTTATCAATAGCGATAAAGAAACACACTTTACCTGTTGTAAGTCGCGGAAGGCTGAACCGTTCAGTATTGAGTGAAATGTTTGGTTAAAGTAGGGTAGGAGTGCTTCTATGGGAACTCCACATGTGAGATTGGCTACTTTGATTTTGGTGGTGATATGAAGAAGTATCACTAGCACTTGCCCATACATAAAGTAGTTAAAAAAAAACTGATGAAAAGTACGCTGAAGGTTTTGTTAAATCTGATTAAACCAAAATCAAAAAGACAACCATGACTAAAATGACCATTTTACTCCAACCAATAAAATTTAAAATAACGTTTCATTCGAGGTAGAAGACATTATTAAAATTAATGAAAGCCTTCTTATAATGTATTCAAAAGTTTTTACGATTTTACTCAATCTTTATAACACATACCACCAATATAAAACAGAAGAAACACAGGTATATGACAGAAATGCCCCCCATCGGTACAACGATCAATTCTCCAACGTCCTCGAAACTTCACTGTTTATTTTCTCCACCATTATGCAAAATTTTTAACGCAACCTCATTGAAAAATGAACCTATATACGCTGTAATTAATCTTAATTTTGCTTGTTAACCAAAAATACTTGCAGCGAGGAATGACGTAACTATAACAATGAACTTTTGCGAATTGCGAGAATGTCAATTTGCATGCATTATGGTGACATCGTTTGCATTGCATGTAAGACCAATGTTTTAACTTTTGTAATAAATCATTCACAATTATTTCCTCGTGAAGAAAACAATGACACATCACTTAGTAACTGCTCATATAATTCATATTTTTCCATATATCAAATCTGTGAAATTTTACCTCAACACCTAGTCAATTGGCAGTACATGGCTAATACATTTCTACTAATATTATAAATCTTAAGAGACTGTTTATTTGAACGCTGGAATCTTAGGAATTACCAAAACAATTCTAAAAGTTCCTTCACAGTTACTTAGCCTATTCATCGAGGAAGGCTACAAACTAGCTTTAACCAGGTGCGCGGAGCTGGTGGAAGCTATAAAAATACAAATACATCAAACTGATGACTAAGCACCACCAGACAGAGAGTCAGACGTGAACAGTTTTAATATCACTTCTCAAAACTGTTCAGCATTGTTCCGTATTCTGAATTCTATAAACTCGTTGCAAATTCAACATCGTATGGCTCTCATGTATTATCCGGATCACATACCCATACTTTGTCATTGTCGTGACCACAACACTGTTAGGCGGAGTCTCCACAGAATCAACAATCAGATTATCTGTAACGGAATCAATGTATTAACACTTATGGTTCTGGCATACAATGCTTAGGGTTATTTTTCTGAATTCTGATATCGCAAAAGTTTTCAGTTGCAGTTGGAGAATATTTTGCTTGAGTTTTTTGACTTAGTGGAATAGTTGGATACATCACATGGATATCCAGCATTATCCTTTTGGCAGCCTTTTCTCAACCTACACAAAAATGTTGGTTATTACTAAAATTGTGATTTGTGTCGAGATTCTTGTATGTAAATTATAGGTTAAAATTACGTTAGCAATATCTTATAAAACAAGGTTATGCAAAAAAACTGACGCGCTAACAAAAGAATTTACATCTTTTACAAGGCATAGGTATTTATGCGGAATTTATACCGTCCTAATACAAAAACATCAAGGCCTCGAATTCTAAATTATGATTATGGACTGCTAAAATGGATGATCCAATTTGGGTGGTCGAAATTTACAAATCCGAATTGCAACAGATAAAAGCTAAATTATTGTTCAAATCCAAAGATAATAATAAAAGGTGCATATGTGCCATTGTTCGTGGGCTTAAGTGGATGTAACGAAAAAGGTACGAAGATGGGTCACGTGATTAGTGTTTATGTGTTGGGTGAAATCTGAGTCGATATGGTGACACCGGGGAATTTAATGGAGGTCCAGCAGTTTAGGAATGTATGTAATGTGAATTGGACGTATTTACGAGAGGTGATATTGATGAAACAGGAACGTTCAAAATTCTCTATACGATTGTTAGAATAATTTAGCTAATGGACCAACTAGACTAAGTGGACATTTTAGAAATGTCAATGACATCAGCACCATATTCGGACATGTGAAACACAGAATCCAATTTGCCAAACAATATACAGATTCCATGCAACAAATACATACACAACATAAACAATAACATGAAAATTCAAAAGGCTATTGTGTGCAATAAATTCGCGAACATGACATATTCTAAAATCATTGTGCTAGTGCGAAATGACGGTGCTAACCTTGTGTTCACAGGATGCGTTGACAATGGTACTCGGATGTACGCTTGTTTGATCTCGCAGTGTTTAGTTATGAGTCAGATAGAATATGCATGGCTGAACATTTTTTCAGGCGATTTGTTGATTTTGAAAATAATTGTTAGGGTTGCCCAAATAACTGGGTTCATACAGTCAGATAGGCAGTCGCTCCATTTAAAACACTGGTACTCAGTTGCATCCCGTTAGACTGGAAGCCAACCCCAACGTAATTGGGAAAAGGCTAGACAGATGATGATGCTACTTGATTCTGAAATGCTTCCAGAGCTAGTATTACAAATATAACTGTTGGTCGCATTCATCAATGTATTACTAGAATGATCAGAAGCCCAAAATATCTAAAAAAGTCCAAAGTGAAAATCGGCAACAAGGTCATAAGTAAACCAAAAAAGTCGAATAATATACCGAGAAGCTTCGATTTTGTGTTCACTAATTATAGTAAACTTGACTTATCCAACAAATCAGTCAAATGCATACAACTGAACAACCACAATGGTACAACAAAATATCATCCTAAGACAAACAAAGATGAACTATTGTTCGTCAAACTATGTATGTACGTATGTCACGATATTTATGTATAGCCCGCACCCTAAGGCTATCAGTCCTCAACATTGACTTGTCACAGTAATAAGCGTTATCGTTAATAAACAGAAAATGACAAAAGATTATATTGAACGTCTTTATTTACTATAGCTTTCAAGTATTCGTGTAGGAAAGTACAGGAACAAACAGTAGAATTTTACTAAGGCCGGTTTTATACGGATCAATTTGTGTATCTCTTATGTCTTAGGCCCGGTTGCTCGAAGCTCGGTTACGTCAACTTCAGGGTTAAATTTTGGTTAAAGTAAAATTAACCGATGTCAAATTTAAAAAGCGTTGTTGGAGTAGCGGTTACTTTAACGAGAGGTCAAATTCCAGATTTGACAGTGGTTAAACTAACCGACAGGGTGAGGACGGTTAAAATTTTGACAATAGTAAAATCTTTAGTTAACTCTTACAGATTTCAGTTTATCAATAAAATATTGTCTTACTATTGTTTAAAATGGGATCAGATGGATGGGATTTTGTTTTGGATTTAAACAATGAAGATAGTTCTTCTGATGACGAATTTGTATTTAGACATGTAGTCCGACAAAGACGAAAGAAATTTTTATCCATGAACTGATTTTTATTTATGCAAGGAAATAGATTTTGGTGCTCGCTTGAGAGTGTCGTAGAATTTGTTGAAAAATGCTAGTAAATTTATTAGATTCTAGTCTCAAACTCAAACTCGTCTGACACAGGTGCACTCCCTATTCCCTCACTCTCATAGCCCTATGGGATGGAAAATCTGATACGACGGGACAGAGATTAGGTGCAGGACCGACACTAACGTGCTCTCCGATGGATGTATGAATATCTAACTGCCTGTTTTTTGTGAAAGTTTCTAAAACCCAAAAAGTGATTTCGGTCCGACCCGGGAATCGAACCCGGTACCTAGTGAGCAGCAGGCTGATGACACTACAAACTAATGAAGTTTTAGAGCTGACCTGAGGATGGAAAGAAATGAAAAAACAAAAATATTTATCAGACTCTTTTATTTTGTCACTACGGGTCGTTTATTTCTGTCTTCCACGTCTGCTGCAGTGGCTGGGTTGAGCGGTGCGAACTTGTAATCGCTCCGCCGTGTCCTTCTCTAGCATAACCGCTTCGCAGTAGGAGGCGACGGCGTCCCGATGCGATGCAGGTACCTCCCGAAACAATGTGTGTCCAGTGAGAATCTGTATCATGCGGAAAGTGAGGGTGCCATATCTCCTCTCGAGCCACTCGTCAAAGAGGGGACTTACCGCCACTATTATGGTGTTAGGGAATCAACTAGACATGTTCTACATGTAATTATAAAAACACCACCACATAAAAGATACCACATACTTTCCGTGCAACTTTTTCATATTATCAAATTTATATTTTAATTGTTTTACTGTTCTGTGTCTGTAGCTACTGGTGTTAAATTGCATATTAAAGTATGTCGAACCAAGCTTTTTCTTTTTGTGCTTGGGAAACCGCATCAGTTTTCTTGAACATTAATATGTGTTTATTTTCAGCAATTCAAGCTCATTGCTTGTAAAGTTAGATCCTCTTTCCCTGGAACAAAGCATACGTAATAATTATTTTACACACCAAGAGACAATGTTAAAAACATCGCGGTTGCTAAGAAATAATATGCACTTACTTTGATTTATTAGCCAGCATTCTGGCGAATACACTTCGAGTTAGTAAAGTGGTATTGTTCTTCCGTAACAGCCAAAATTTATGTCGATTGATATAAAAACGTATGTTTTGAAATGAAAATAATATATTATTTCCTTCAAAACAACAATGACAACATGACAACTAACGCAATGTTGACAGTCGAATAAATATTACCCATCGAAAATTATGGGACGATATACGAAATTGTACTGCCAACACTTTTAACCTTTGTCTAATTTTACCGTCGCGTAAAATATATTTGGGCAACTGAATGCAAAGATAACCAACGTAATTTTTTTTACCGTAGTCAAAATTGACAGGCGTAAAATTTTAACTTTTACGTCGCTGTCATGTACGAACAACCGGACCTAAGTCAAACTTTTTGGTATTCTTAATTCACATTGCGCCAGTGACATGCGCAGACACATTGGCAATGCTGCTGACATTGAGGACATCTTTGTGTTACAGAAGCGCGCTGTCCGTGCTATGTACCAACTTGGTGCTAGAGACTCCCTAAAGGAACGGTTTAAAGATATTGGTATTCTAACAGTGGCATCTCAATACATTTACGCCAATATTGTATATGTAAGAGAAAATGTAGACTTGTTCGGTAAAAACAGTGACGTGCACAATTTTAATACAAGGAATAAACATAAATTGACTGCACCTAAATTCCGCTTACACAAAGTACACGGTTCATTTCTGGGGCTTTGTATACGCATTTATAATAGAATCCCAGTTCATCTGTTGGAACTAAGTAACAATTCTTTTAAAATAAAAATTAAAGAAATTCTTATTAAAAAAGCATATTATAATGTAAACGATTATTTTACAGACAAAAGCAGATGGCAGCTCTGAAGTGGACAAATGCGTTATTATTAATAATAAATATGATGTAATTAATTTAATATTGTAAATAAATGTAATTAATTGTAATAGACAGCTGTGTTGCTGGGAAGTTTGTTCATCACCGTTTCTTCTTTCCAGCCATAACACTAGGAAACGGTGAAAGGGGGGCGTTTTTGGGGGTGCTGTCCAATGTAATTTGACGTGAAAAAGTGCTAATTTATTAGCCTAATTTCAATAAATGATTTGACTTTGACTTTGACATTTTTGTTTTCAGTCGATCTTTCATACTGCCTCTAAATCTCCCAAATAGGCCTTTTCATAGCAGAGTACTTAGTAAGTGAACTTAATAAGCTATATAGTCATACGATCCCTAAGACAACTATATCGTCCATAGTGAAATAACCACAATGTGCTGACTTTGACTTATCATCTGGAGTGAGAGTGATTTTTGATCTTAGGTATACAAACTACAACTCTATACAGGTACCCTATTGCAGCCCAGAATAATGGTCCAAAATCACTTCTTTGATTTTTGAGTGTATAATTTCCCATCATTGTACAACAATCTCTCGTGTACAAACAGCCTATTTTAACTTCTAACAAACTGAATGGGAACAAAATACAAGTAAACACACTTAAAACAAGGAATTCTCTGTAATATCAGTCATTTGTGATAACACTTAAAACATAGATGATAATGTTAGTATCAATGAAGTTAAGTGGTGTTTCATTGATATACTAAACGATAATAATGATGTACCTAACTTGAAATCTGAAACATATGAAGAGGATATTAAATGGAAGATTTTAAAGAGGTAGTTCAGTCCGCACCTCTGATACGTCTGATTGGAATTCCAGATAGGTTGGTAGCGTCTAGCAATGAACAATTACTCTTACTCTTGATTTCTATTTGTACTGTAAATGAACAAGTTTTTAACAAAACAAATGGGACAGCTGATCAATGAAAATTATTATGTATTTCATTTACTTTTTCCTTATCTTAAATCTGAAATAGAATCATCAACTCGTTTCCACCATTTCAAAGTTTTGCGTCTTTTATATCTCAACGTATTTTTGCTTTACAAAAAGCTGGTGGAATAGCCGGTTAGGTAATCTTACAATCAGTATCGCTGACGGCCAGAGATCTAGCGTTAAGATACCATTTTATCGAGCTTAGACACAGCTTCACGTAAACTTGAGCAATTTTTCCTGTTACTATGTAGAAAGCCCGTTTTACTCGTGGTATATGTTTATGTTTTTTATTAGTCATAACTGGATATTTTATATTCCTGTTTAGAGTTCTCGTACAATGCATACTATACTGCCAGCCGATGATAGGCTCTCAGTTTATTTTTTAAGGTGGTTGTGGATCCAATATTTTTTTAATTCGGTCTGACACTATCGAATAAGTACTTCATTGCTGTAATGTGCGCACAACCATTCATCTCCACACTGATTTCTGAGCTTATCGGCCAACTTTTAATTTAGACTGAAATATTTCATAGAAATAAATAATGCGTGTAATAAATTATATTGAACAAATATCGATAGTAACAATAATATTTAGTTATACATCAAACAATTAACAATATTGATTCAACGGATTATGTCACCCACTTATCTAGGCGCCGGTTTCCGTAAACATCAACTTTATATCAAATCCCCAATTAAACATAATATAAGTATAAACAAACCAATAATTAGAACGGCGTCTATCAATACCGCTATCGAAATATACTAAGACTCCATATGCGATACGATCGCAAAACTAGTTATACATTATCTCGAATCTTCGGTAGAGCATGCAGCTGTTAACGCAAGTGCAGAAATGTACGTTAAGCAACGCGTTATGATAAGATTAGCGGATGTGCGTCGGCGCCGATCCTGACACCTTGGTCACGAAGTTATGATTGCAATCGTAAAGTAACTTTATATTGAGAAACTTTCTTTACTTGTAAAAGGAAATGTTAAGATAATTTGTAATTTGTTTTCAGTGCCTAGGTTACACCCTAGTCATTTTGCAACTGCGGATGTCATAATATTAGATTTTTTTATTTCCACTAGTAAAGTGACTCGATAGTGACAACCATAAAACAAAGTTGGTATAGAGACATTCATAAATATAGAGTTCAACAATGCAGTAACGATTGTAGATCCCAACGAAGTCAAAGAACCCAACAATAAGGTATAATGATGTAATCCAACAGCGAACGAATGCGCCACGGAAACAAATAATTTAATAGACAAACACTATCCCCAATCAGATTTCTTCATAAAACATTTCTATTCTTGAGGCCACAAACTCGTTGAACCAATATTTAAACGGCAAGCTTCAAGCAAAAGATCTTAAACAAAACCTATAAACAGAAATGTTAAACAACAGCCCGACTGAGATAACAGACCGAAGAAAAGGCTAAATCACGATAAAGTTGCTGAAACAAGCCAAAATCAACCTTAATAGAATAACATAAGGACCCCATCAGTACACATAACAGTAAAAGGTGTAATTACAATCTGTTTTCCGTCGTATATCATCCATTCTGATAGCTTTCAGTGCTGATTAATTAAATGATAAGAAAAACAACATTGATTCATTAAGTAAATTGGTTTTTAAATTCCTCTCAAGACTACCTTATTAATGTCAAATGTAGTAGGATAAAGAAATATCAAAAAAGTTTTTCTTGCATAAGTTCATAAGAAAGTTGAATGAACATGCAATATAAAAATGCTTTTACTGTTTAATATTTTCAAACAAAAATATTTGGAATTCTCGAAGAAGTATCTCTGGAAGATAACCTAACAAATGTCGCTCTCTTTAGTAACACATACTTTATCGATTTTAATCAAAATATGGCGCCTATGGCGACAGTTTCACCATAAACTAAAGTGATGATAACATCAACATTGATAAAGAGTTATTAAGATATGTATCTCATAAAATGTAAACGAAAAGAGTCTCAGGAAAAAACGATGACCGGTGACGAATTTAAGCTATCGATATTGAGCAATAAACTCAAAAATAGTACGAATATTAATAAACTAACAAGTTATAACATAGATAAAGTAAAAAAACCGTTACGGTTATAAATCAAATTATTTGAATCAGGAAACTAGAATAAAACAGTCTAGAACCAGTCATCTTTAAACGTAATAACAACCAAATTAGTCACACACGAAACCAAGAGACTCCAATTTAATAGCAGACAAAACAATATGATTAAAAGCGTGAGAAAGCAAAGGCATATACACTAATGGGCAGATAATAATGATGAATTGTGATAAACTCGATAATTTTATTTTTAAGCCAATTAAATTCATGTCTGAGACAATAACGGTTATTATTTGAAACAAAAGAACGATGAGAATGGAGACGAATCAGATTAAGTCATTGAATATGATAACTTCGACGTGATTGCGGCAAAAGATGGATCGAATTTTTTACATATTCAGACATCATAAAAACATAGTGATAACGATTTAAAAGCAAGTCTAGACGAAAATCTTGGTCCAAATTTTCCAAATCAAACAACAAACATATTAATGGAAACAGAATGAACTAAGTTGATAATCTATATCTATCGAGGCCACCACTATCTGTTCTATGAAGCAATAATATCAACTTATCATTACATACGATACGGAATCGTTTTACTTGAAAACTTACGTAAAATTTGTGACGGTATCGTTGTTATCCGATTGACTTGCCCCTTTGTTGTTAATGCTCGGATTATGTTAAATAATATTGAATCTTTTCAATTTTGGATAAGGATGATGTCTGTGGACTCGATTTCACACGATTAACTAACAGATTAAACTCGATTCTTATTCGGAATCACCGATCGACGTTGCCGGCTGCAGTTTTAAGTACTAAAACAGTAATATAAACTAATGCATCAGGTAATACAATTTCAATATCAGTTTTCAAGATAATATATGAATTTGAAGCCCTAAGTAATATTATATGTGTTCCTCTTCATAAACCAATTGAACACGCCACTCAAATAGCTGCTAATCCTGTTAGAGTAAAATACGTGATTGTTTGATAACCGGAGCATTGATCCGAGTTTGTTTGACGGAGTCCAATTTCGTGCTTGCTCAGCTTCCTGTGTAAATAAACAGGAATGGTAACGCGATTGTGACTTCGGTTAACTTTGTTTGTGTTCTGATAAACTGTTAAGATTGTTCACTGATTTCATATTATCAGAACTTTTTAAATTCATATAGCTGACTGGTCAAATTGTAATATGAAGACGAAAACGAACGAGACAAATGAATAGTGAGTGAAAAAGTTGACTCGTTTGATGAAGTATTGAGTCACGTCTAAAGATTAGATTAATCAAATTATGGATCCAAAACCGACGATTAGTCACAATCGACTAACTAGACCACAATTTTTGTCCAAATCTAATCTAGAGAGTCAAAATTAGTTAACAGCAAGTAAAAAACAAACAACAAAAGACTTCTTTAATAATCAATTTAAAATTCAAACAAATGCAGCTTCTAGTAACAGGGAAACCATCAACACCTTCAAAGTATTTATCGATATTATTAATGATAAACAAAACGATATGCACAACATTATCGTTGCTTATCATTCAAATTGGCGGTCAGGCGATGGCGCCAGTCTGTAAATATACGATATAAAGATTATTGATACTTAGATAACCTACGTCGTTGTTCCTGAGACATAGACAGCTGTTTCGGAATCTGATAAAGGTGTTGTATTAAACGTATTGGAGCAACGGGTGGTCGACAACCATGACATGTTATTGATATTAGCTGAACTGGTGCTATTCACACTTATAGACCAGGTTCTTAGTCCTACGCTTGCTATAAAATTGCGATTAGAATTTGCCTGAACCTCATTTGAATATCTGATTTGCCATCGGCACTTAGACAAGTGTGTCGTATTTATACAAATGCCAGAATTTAAAAATCTTCATGTAAATTGAGAAATGTGGTTGATAGTTTTGTTATTCTGTTGACTCCCTTTTTGGGTTAACCTGAGTTTTCATTAGGTTAATCATATCAATCACCAACCTACTGATGTAGGTTCACAAACATTAGAGGAATACTGATTACTGATGATATCGGTATTATGTGTAATACTACTCATTCTTTTTGTTATTGGTACTTCCTTATGTGATGCAATCTTTCGAATTCCAGTCAGAGCTTTACCTTTCTATTCTATGATCCAATTGAAATCATCGGTTTCATTAGCCTCATAGTCTATTTGATTGAATTTATTCTCATTGCACATACGCTAACCCGTACATAGCTGCTCATAATTATCACTGCTCGTAAAATGATATCCTGTAGCGCCCAATTAATTACGTTACAACAAACTTATTTTTATCTACGTCAATTTTAAATGTCAGACCTATTTACACATTCATAAGGTTCAAAATAAAGAGCTACATACTTTGTTGTATGCCTCAGTAACATTGTTAGCTGTACATCAAATGCAGTCTGATGCAATCAATTGTTTCTTATTACGTAAGGCATAAAGTCTAAAATTGGTGATGTTTTCGTTTGAAAAACGTAAATGTTTTATTGTTTTTGTAATGAATGTTTTCTTAAGACATTCCTGTCCATAAATAGTATGAGCATAATGTAGCAGGCGCCGGGCAAATGTCTACCTACATACGAGCATATTATCTTTAAGGTAATGTTTTCAATAAATTAAAGGGACTGCGAAGAATTATCGCTTAACTTCTCAGGGTAATTAATTTTGTCGTTTTAACGCCGATCGAAAAGTCGTTCGGGTATCCTTTTCTGACAAATTGTAAAACCCGAATTTGCGTTATATGGATCGAGCCTTAATGCTCGCTGCACCCAATTATTTTAATTACCGATAAATCAATGATCTTGGACTTTCTTTTTAACTAGATGTCATCGGTTATGTAAAGTAACTGATGTTGTAACCAATACTTGTATTAACAGATAGTAGCTGTCTTTTAAGGCTTTTTAAATATTTTTTTCTTTACTAGTTTTAAAAACTCACGATAAATACATTCCTACTAGTATTTATTCTCAGCGCTCAGAGAATACCATTTTCTCCAAGCTATCAAAGAACTTTCAGCTCTTTAACTCAAGTCATGAATTCTAAACGTCGGCTTTCCATCTAATCATTTTTCCTATTTTATTAGAAAATGCTAATGAAACTTTAATGATTAAATTCCAATTACTGACGATATAAAGTTTATCGTGCTTTGTCATCGTGTGAGATGAAATAAAAGAGATGTTTCGAAATCTTTGTTGTTAGCCGAAGAAAATAAATTCACCGTAAAGAGAGAAGATGACAATAGTTGTCATCTTCACAGCTTTAAAGATACTACAAGTTACATGAATAACGTAAAACCCATCCTCAATATTGATCCTCACAGTGGTGGTGGTGAGGGCAGTGTGGAATATTTTAGCTTCGGAGGTGCTGCTGCCCATCTCTGAACAAAGCCTTTAATATCCCACTTGGTTCTGTGTGGTGGTCATATCACCAGTTTGTCGCCAGATCATTGTTCGTTTTCAGCAGGGTGTACCACGGGCAGATGAGTTTAACAATCGGTTTGAGACGATGTTGGTTGCTTTTATACGATTTAATAGTTTCCTCAAGACGCATGAAAATAGCAAAAATATATCTGAGGTAATTGACCGATAGAGCCAGTCTTGATGACTCATTGCTAATAACATAGTTTTTCCGATAAAATAAAATAGTAAAAAGACTCAAAGTACGTGCAAAACAAAGAACTTAGTGGACGTTATCATAACTTGCGTAAGCGCACCGGTCGTGCCTATTAGTTAGTTACATGCTTTGATTACATCGGTACCTTTATACTCTTATCGGTTAATACGAAAAATATGAAAACATTACTGGATAAAAAATGGCGCCTTTTGATACTAGGAATGTTTTATGACTTCATCATTGGTTTCCGGACCTACAAGTATTATGATTTCACTTTGTAGAAATTTACTTACGTACTCTTGCGTAGGTACCTACTTCTTTCTTTTAAATGTGAATGGATCCATCCTGAACCATGACTACCAGAGCTTCCAAATCTATATCAATAAAATATTCAAATCTCATATAAGTTACATTATCATCACCAGGTGCAGCTTTAGAATATAAAAATATAACACGTCTTACGTTAATCTTAATATATCCCAAAACGAGCACCATAAAACCATTAGTATACCATAAACCCAAAAAGCCTTTTACATAAGAAGAAAAACTTTCATTTGACATTTCGCAAATATTAGAAAACCTCATTCATACTCCTCTATATACATAACCACGTGTGTTTGTTTTTTTGTTTAGAGTCTACAGTTCACGCGTGCTCGCCAATCTGAGCTTGAATATATTTCTAAATCCATGTCTGCTTACCACCGGAAGATTAAATCATTTGTGTAAATACCGTTTCTGTCAGTTAAGTCTGTATTTGCTGAAAAAATATAAACTCTCACTGAATGTAAAGAAATACAGACAGTAGAAAATAATGAAATGTTTGGTATAACTCTAAAAGCCATAATTAAACCAATGAATCTAAAATTGTACTAAACTAGTCATATTCTACTTTTAATGTATCTGAAACGTAGATCCTAAAGTTGAAGTCTCTTTTGCAATATCCCAAGTTAACCAAAGTATTTAAATAGAGCAAAGGTTACAAGAGATACCAAAAACCCTGCCACAGATAAGAAAGTGTGAACCAATCTCCTAGTAACTACTATAAATCTATTTACAACCAGTTAGTTTATTGGCAACGTGACTACAACGCTACCTATCGTCACGCCCTTTACTTAAACACGTTCATTTGGACCAAACGTGCAGTAGTCTTCATAGACAGTTTCACAAGGACCAGGGTGATTAATTGTATGCTATTTGAAAGAGATTGGTACATGAACTCGTGACTTTACGATACCCTAAACGTTTATGGGTTTACACTGATTTGAATTTGGTTCAGTATAATATGTAAATTGGGTAGTGTAACTCGGTCCAACTTTTTTGATGTTGAAGTGGTGCTGCTGGTGACTTGAATGAAAACTCTGCATTGTGCTTTTGCTTCTATGTGATCTATATTATGTTTTTCGTGTTTTGTCAGTATCGTGACTCCTCTATCTAAACCAACAGTATCTGAACAGCATTTATTAGCTTAGTAAAACTTCTGATCAGTAGTCCCGATTTCTACATAGCCTTCAAGTTCATTATAGTTCTTACAAAATATATTGTGCAAGCAAATCATATCTACAAACAAAGCTTCACTGTTATAATTATGTAAGTCCATACACAAAGCTCATACAATCTTCTGGTTATGCAAAATTTTAACCGCAATGGTATGTTGTTCTTCGAATCCCTTGTTCTTTGTTTTTTATTGTTTTTGCAACCGTGATCGTAATTCTTAATCAAAACTTCTTTGTGGAACTCGTGGTTTAAAGTGGTTTTCACTGTGAAGTGGAAGGTTCTTGTGGTTTTTTGCATCTATATGTTCTTTGAAGAGGTGGTTGTAAAAGGTTCTGTGATTACCGGCGTAGGGCACCTAATTACCGTGAAATATCTTGAAATTACTGTAGAACAATAGAAAGAAATGTGGGATAGTATAGCTCAGGATTAAAGTAATAATGATTTTAAAATAAGTGCTGAATAAATAAACTTCACCATACTTATGATATGAGCAGTTAGAATGTTGATGTTAAGCAAGCTAGGATTTTTTTTAAATTATATCCATTGCCAGATAGAACACGTTATTGAATTTGGAAATGTCATCCAGATTCTCATGTTCTCAAATAGACATTGCTACCACAAATGAGGCGTTCCATCAATTTTCAATATTATCATTCATCAGAATTTTGAGTCAACAGTCTTACTCAATTTTTATCCTCATTGAATTTCTACGTAATATCAATATCAACATTTTTAGCAATTTAGTCACGAACTTTACTTTGATTTCTACTCATAGATTCATAGTTATAAATGTTAATGTCTATTGTTTTTTTGTTCACAGGTATGTACTAGCGGTGCAATAGCGATTTGTTTTGTAAGTAACACGGGACATATTTTTGCGTAAAACCGGAATGTTAATGCGCTTAAGGTAAGTAGCTTAGCATATTTAACAGTTGGTGTTTGTAATTAAGGTATTTCTTTCATTTGTGTGTTTAATATATTCTTTACTTAAAGTATTGTGAAAAAGGGGGCTTGTGAATTACCTGTTTACCAAATACCCGCATATTTGTGACTTCTCTTTCCCATTATATTGAAAGAAAACTTTTTTACTGATAAGTTTTGAGACAAATTTTCATACAAAATTGTAAACCATAGAATAGTTACCAAAACATCAGTTCATACAGCCGTATTAAAGCCCCTTCTATTTGTCTTGGAATAAGTTACTTTGTAATCTCAACTTTATTCCCTCTTATAGCTGACCTTTCATTTCATCATAAAGCTCTTATTCCTGAGCAGTAAGGTTTAAAATCGAATGTGTTCTTCCATTATGTTTGACTGCAGAGTTTATGTTATTTGCTGTTGATAAGTTAATTTAGTTTACGGTGACTTGGCCCCCAACGTTAAGTTTGAAGTCTCAAGCAACTCAACCGTCTTTTGAAATTCTTGTAGCTGACGAATGTTTTTGAAAATCACTCCCAGCTTTACAGTACTATGTCTTGGTGTAAGTTTACTCGTCTTTGTTGTCTCCCTTTTAACTTAAAAGGAAATACAAGTCTTTGTTGACTGTTAAGGAGCAACTGCAGGATTCCTTATACCCCAGTCGTACACAAATAGCCATTGCCAAACATCCAGTCCAATTTTGGTCGTCTTGAAATAAACATGATCTGATCCAGTATCTTGCGAGTTGAACTGAGATTTATTTCTTCTTAACAACACTTCAAACTTTCGAACTAGAACTAGGGCTGCTAATTTTAATAAAAATAGATACAGATTTAGCATAAACTTGAAATGAATGATCGTCTACAATATTATCACCATATTCCTTATCTAGGTCTTCGAAAGCGATTTCCATTACTCCAGAATCGAATTAACATTTAATAATGAAGTGTGCGAACAGATCAGATCATAAATCTTCGCCGTTGGGGAGTCAGCACAGGTCGTGACTATAATGGCATCCACGTTCGTGTTGTTGGTAATTTATTATCCAACACTTTTAAGCCGTAATTGTAAGTAAATGATTCTTTGTGAACTTCACACTCTTTGTTTTTGTGCGAAAGTTAATCGATTGATGTTAAATTTAGCTGACAGAGCAATTAATATTAAGTGTCATAAAATGCATTACGCTCTATAACTTCTCTCAACGTAACCTTATTAAGTGGATTTGTAGTATGTTCTAGTTCGAACTTAGAATCTGACACCTGTTTGAATTTTATGATGATCGATGACTTAACTCTCGAAAATGGAAAATCGAATGGTTAAATAGTTACACCGTTACGAAATAAGCTCATTGGTTAATCATGTGTGAAAAGAAACCTTCAAAGAATAGCATTATTACTTGTTAAATTAATAGCATTGTAAAACTTAATAGAGGAAATCGATCCAGTTCCGTGAACGATAAATCAAAGCCAAGTTTAAAAGCTCTGAAAGCTAGTAAAGCAATCAACCTATTTGTTTAATTGACGGTATATATTTTATTGCCATTTCTAACTTCTTCATTTTCTTTTATAATAAGTTACGGAAAGGCGGAAATAATATTTCATTTCATCTCTTAAGATTTTGTTCAACTTTATATTTCTTTAATAGCATCAGTAATAATTTTATTGGTATTGTCCTCACACTGTTCCTATTCATTTAAAAGATATTCACTTAACACAGAAGCCAAATCTACTTCATTATCACCACAATTTTCCTTACAAGCTTCACAATCCTTAATATAATCGTCTACATACAAAACCTCCTTATCACCAATTGAATCATCTACAACAATTAATTGTATAGCTAATATAGAAAGCTAATTACTTCGTTGACAGGCGATGACATTATCATAAAATTATTCAACTAAATACCTTCACGGTTCGCGGGCAGAAAACAATCGTATCTCAGATCGAGACCAATGGCTGAGTTTAGTGACCCAGCTGTAACATACAACATAGGTGTTTTTATATTAGCTAGTGAAGATATATCATGAAGATATTCATGTTTTTGGACTTGCCTGTAGCAAAATTCAAAGATTTGCTTTGATACAACGAATTCATTAGATGATGACAAAAAAGATGTTTGTGAAATTAGCTTAAGGAAAGTATTAACACTGATTACAATCAACTTTTCTAATAAGCAATGAGCTGCTAAAACAGCAACTCATTGCTTATTAAAACTTTCAGCAGATAGTTTCGCATCTATAATACCTACTGTTAAGACTTCCAAATAAAGAAATCGAATTTAACTACTAAACGCAGACAGAAAGTTAGTTCAAATTATGTCTCCATTCAATTCCATTCCATTACTATCACTGGGGCATTCAGCAATTCGAGAATTTAAGGACTCTGAAATAGCTTTAAAAGATTTCTAAAATACGTTCGTGGAGAGTCGAAAATTCTCAAATTCTTATCTCAAGGTAGATACGTAATAAATTGTCATGAGTTTCTATTCCACATTCCGCGAGTACAATAGTGGGCCTTTAACCTTTATATCTGTCGGCGATAAGCAGCTGACACCCTCAATACTTATCATTTCTAGATCTGTATATAGGCACTAAGTATGTAACGATGTGCATAAGTTCTAAGCTCAATATGGCTTGCAGGTAGCTTGCTCTACAAATACAGAGCATGGATTGCAGAACAAATTCAAAATATGAGTTCACAATTATTTGAACATCTTTATGAACACTTGGGGAAAACTGTTAATTTACAAGAATAAGAATCGTGCTGTTCGAAAATCTAGAACATCATTCACCATCATCAAGAACATATCACAAGTTTCTATCTAAAACCGTCATAGTTCAAGTAAAAAAGCCAACTCGTGCCGCGATCTCACATCATCTAGTCCACGTATTTAAATCGGCCATCTTAATAGGCCGTCCACAGCTTTCACAAGCTCAACGATAAACAAAATCACAACAACGCAGACATGAATCCGCATAAATTCCCTTGCATTCAATACGAAATGTACGTTATATCTGATCAGAGGTTGTCAATGCGAAAATGGCGGAGCACAAACAATATCGGGACCGGTAAATGCCATCGGACGCACTGCGGGCGTGGTTCGCTGGACGGGGAGAAATCGAAAAACGTACAACCATTTTGTTATACACAATGTATAATTTAGATATCGTCTTAACGGTCAATGGTGGATTAGTCACGTTTCGCGATCGAGATGCTTCTGTGACCTCTACTCTCTTATATGGACTTGCAGACATGCAAATGGGTTGAACGCTACAATAGTTTGGCTATTGTCAATGAGTATCGTTTATTGAAATTTATGGTGCAATAAACACTCGAAATTAGTGTTCAGGCCTCGAATATGGTCGAAGTGTCTGGGATCTATAATAAAGTTTGCCATATATTTCTGTCTATTGATTTGTTAATATTTCTTAGGATATTATGTGTGGGTCTTTTCTTTATCGCTTTTCCCTTTGTGTGTTGAATGAACCCAAGTAGGCAGGTTGATTTAATGCGCCTATAACCATAATAACACGGCGCAACAATGTCGTTGACTTTGAAAATGGCAATGTGAATGAATTGTACAGGGTTATGGAACATAATTTTAAAGCTGAGAGTATTGTTAAGGCGTTCTTGTTATTTCTTAATTGAATATATCTCAATGAAATAATGCGAACAATTGTAATAAAAAATGCTGTCTGGTTTTGCTCGCTTGGGTTTGTTTTTCTTCTCATTTCTTTGTGTAAACGCATCCTTTAAAAGACTATCATACTTCTTGTGTAAAAAACATCCCAAAAAGATTGATTCCCTACCAGCACAAGTCATCAAATCATCTAGCAAATGTTTCCGAATTTCTCATTCTATATAGATAAAAATACAAAAAACAGTTAACTAATGAGAACTCTTTGTAGGTACTACGAGTCAGTCACTTTCAGTTTTGGTTAATTGATTCTCGTCTAGATAAGACGTGTCGGCCATAAGAAAGCGATCCATATCGCGTACATGATGTTACAAAGTTGTGTCGTGTGGCCAGTTTTTGTTTAACACCGGTACTTTGTAAACAAGTAGTTTATCTTTAGTACTTTTTGGTTGTACTGCTTTCATAATTTTTGGATTTTTTTCAAAGTTTATCCTGTTTCGATTCGAATTCTTTCATCAATGTTATAAAAAAAATCATTTCTACATTTTGCAACTAACAATATTATTTTAGTTATCCAAAAGCTTGTTAAAGTGATCCTGAATTATAAAAATCATTGACTATTAAAACAGTGGTAATTTATTTTAACCTCATAGTTGGCTTTGAGATCGAATCTTAATTTTTGAATACTAGGGAAATCCAAATTCCTGTGTGAACCACTGCATATCTTGGCAGCTGTCACAGGGATATGGAGATCCCAAGGTCATGCGCTTCTTAATAGAGTTTACCCTAAGGAAACTATTATTCTGACTACATTAAAAATAGATTTAAGATTGTAATAAACCTATAAATATTACCATTAGCTAACAGTATGGAGTAGATAGATACAAAAAAAATTTTGCTTTCGATACCAAAACTATCCATTCTTATTATCATCATATTTTCTATCCTTTCCAAAAACGCACCTGAACGTAGACGTATTACTAAAACCAAAGAGTTTTACAAAGAAACTGAAGGAACAAAAGCAAGCTTTCTCAAAACTTATCTGTCCATCAAAGCAACGGCTGCAATAAAACAAACCGGAATATATTAAGATGATGAACTGCATTCAGTTTCGAGAGCAACACACAAGCCTCACGGAGTCACGAAAGTAAGAGCACGATTTATGGTTCCATAATGAGCTGTGACTTTGTGACAAACGTGGGCCAAGAATTAGGCCTTACTGTTATTTCATTGATGGTTTTGATGGGCACAGGAAATGAGAAGATAAGGCTGATATATTCCCTAGAAGAAAGCAATAATATTTTTGGAGTTACTAGGTCAAACTGCGAGCATACCTTAATATCTACGTGGTTAACTTCCACACTAAAACAATTAGGTAAGAAATATTTAACAAATTAGGTAAGTCATTAGTGCGCTATAAAACCAAGTTTCATGTAGGGCCACGCAACTAAATATAGAGAAACTAAAATTACTTCATATTTTTCATCTGCTATACTACCCACAGATGGTGCAGATGTAAATTTAACATTAAGTTATGCTGACAAGGACAAAGATTTCAACGATACTGGTTAGATAGAAAGCTTAAGCTAATCAAATACAACGCAACTAACCAAACTACCAATTCTAATGACAGTAGCAACGTCTACCTATAGTCTAAGACCGGTAAAGCTCAAAGCCACGACATAATGTGTTGCATTTAATGATAATGATCGCGCATAAATTGCACCGTGTTGCTAATTCATCGCCCACGAAGAACACAGGCGTTTCCTAAGTCGTGATGATTGAATGGACTGGCCTATCACTTACTATAGGTCAAGTAATTGACGAAGGAGATACAAAAAATTATGAACCTAGAAACCAAGTTAAGCTTACCAAGATTTCTTTGATAGCAATAATCCTATATTAAAATCCATTAAAAACTGATTCAAAAAATTTGCAAAAACGCTCTCATTAGACATAAGTTTACCGCTGATGTGATGGGTATCACTTGATTTTGAATTAAAAGTATAGTTTTCTCCATTTATAGTATTAACTAGTTTAGCTACGGTGTTTGATTTTTATTGCCCAATAATTTTCCTCATTTCCCAAGCATCAAAATAATCTCTCTATATAAACAGTTCATTGAATATTTTTTCATCTTGCTTACACATTACAGATTCTTCCACCTTCCTTTTGAAGAACTTGATGTACCAAATAAAGAATGGTCTACATTGACGTATTAGTGGACTAACGGTACTTAATGACTACTTAGCTTAGGAAAAGAGTTCCCGTTTTACCAATATGGCGAAGGATTTAATGTTATTGACTCCTAAGGTTAGTTGTGGTGGGTCTTTTATTGTTTAATAAGCTGGTAATGGTGGAGTTTTTAGATTTTTGTTGGCTTAGGATACTTCAAGTGGTATGATCTCTGACCTCGTTAGCCTTATCAGTGTATAATGCTAAGGTTATTAGACTTAAATGGAGACGTATTCCTATTGCATCTCTAAGCTAGATTCAACATTCGTTTAGTAGTCCAATTTTCAACATCAACAATTTAACGTTCTCTATAACAGAAGTACTTACACAATTCAACAAACTGATTTTGCTAACTAAATTTCCTTAACAATACTTTCTTTCAGGCAACAATGAACCAATAAACTTTATTGCCAACATAGCATTAACATACGAATTGTTACCTCAAATTCCATGACGTATAAATTAGAGCCTTGCTAATTACTATTTCCCATGTTCAAAGTCGAGGCTCATTAGAAGCTCAATTAGGTACTGAATACCGTTACCCGATAGTCGCTATCAGATGCTATTGCAATGACATTGATTCACTTTGATTTATATTTTCTTGTTCCAGGAAGTTATGTTTTGATTAAGTTGCTAATTAGACGATTTACTGTATTGAATATAATAACTGTTTCAGATAATTGCGAATTCTATAAGTACATTTCTAAATTATCGATAACGTTTTTGGCTGATTTGGTTGCAAAATGTTTAACTTAAAAACTTTTTCTTAGCTTAAAATAAAAACATGATGTTCTCTATCTTACTCCAATAATTAAAATTAATAAAAGAAGGACTATAACGACAGTATTTTTTCTATGGGACATGTTAAACACCAATAAAGCAGATGTTAGTCCTGATTGATCACCAATGTCATTCAACATACTCTAAACCTATATAGAACTTTCAAAGCGAACCCGAACATCTAAAACATGTTTTTGTTTCCCTCGGCCCAAAAATAGCCTCAGACAGACAGACAAAAAGTAAAAAATGTATTGACAAACATAGCTGCGGCCATAGGCACTGTTTATATTGGAAACGAGAATACAAACGAACTTAATTTGAATGAACTTGATGGTATTTTGAAGGTTAAAGAGATTGCAGATGCAGCTAAAACTGAGGCAAAAATAAATGTTACAAATTCAGTAAAAAATGATGACATCATCAAACTGGTAAATGAAAATTGCTGACGTCGATTTAGAAAGGGATTTCGAGAAGTGGGCTGCAAAATAAAAATATGACCAGAAAATGATGGCTTAAGCTTCAGTTTTTGCTTGCCAGTATATATTACCGGCTGTTCTGGACTTGGTTGATGTGAATTTGGCCTCTTGCATTTGACTTTGTAACGTCCTGATGTGCACCTGCTGGTCCCACTTAAGTTTCAATCTGTTCCATTTAATATTAAGATATATTGAACCCAAGATTTATAGTTATATTCTTCAGAAGTTGCGAATGAGATTACAATAAGTGCTTTGTTAATTTGAGTACTTGAGAAAAGAAGTAAAATACTTGTTTGTTGAATTATACTGATTCAATTCAAATATTGTATTTGCAGGCAATTGTGCAAGTAATTACTGGTTACAATAACAGAATTCATATTAATAACTCAATTCTTACCAACATCTATAATTTTCTGTGTAAATATCAGTTCATCTATGCTCACGTTTTTGTATTGTGGTTTAAATATGTGATGATTTAAATTCAAGAACTATTCTTACACCTTCAACGTTTACTTATAAGTGCTTGTCTCTTTCAACTTGACTTTTATTAAATAAAGGACTTCTAGTTTCTTTATCTTTATTAACACTTAGACTGTGTCCACCATTAACATTCCTGTCGATTCAGTCTCCATTTTTTCGCATTTCAACGAAGCCTATAATAATATCTCTACAGCACTAGCCATTTACCAAACAAGCAATTAAAGACATCTCAAGCTTAAACTTTATATATTTACCCTATCATATACTAAATCCGTACCCATAAGGGTACTAATGGAAATAACGTTAAGAAAACATTATTACCTGATAAATTGACTCGTAAATCTGTCCGTCTGTGCACTTATCTCGGTAACTAGAGTTTATCAGGCAGCATGTGAAAGCTCGTAGCTAAATGGAATTACCTATTGACCAACTCTTATAATGCATTGGTATAATGTTTGTGTTTGGAATGTGTTACTGCAATTTTGGGTAGGGTTAACACCGCAGTCACTGCAGTTTAGGGTTGCACCATTAAAATTAAAATATTTGAAAATGTGTATTAAAAATAAGCATATCACGTGATAGAAATTAATTACTTGTAGTTACCGCTTGTAGTCGTGGTGGCCTAGTGGGTAAAGCACCAACCTCTCATGTATGAGTGTGTGGGTTCGATTCCAGGCCAGGCAAGTACCAATGCAACTTTTCTAAGTTTTGTATGTACTTTCTAAGTATATCTTAGACGCCAATGCTTGATAGTTTGTTTGTTGTTGAGAGAGAT
>NWSH02000437.1:13977903-13994771 GCA_002382865.2 Heliothis virescens | reverse complement strand
AAAAAAAAAAAAAAAAAGTTACCGCACGTTACTAAGCCAACAACAATAACTCATTAAAGATCATATCAAAAATATGAGTAGCGTTAAATTTCGAATAACATAATTTTTCAAATCTGATTCAAAAACGGATGTGGAAACCAACAACAAATTCTAAATTATAACAAAATTATTAAATAGAACAAAAACCCGGAAACCGCATTTAAAACATGGTGTCTAATTCGTGTTATAATACTATAAGCCGAGCCACTTGTCATGGGTATGGCTTCTAGCGGAACGCCCTTTGGCATTGCCGCATGGGGTCAACACCACCCCAAATATAGCAACCGTGACAATCGAAACAGGTGTAACTAGGGGTCAAGGACAATGAGCTTCAGGTATAAGGTTACTCATATAACAGGATTTTTGTTTGGCACTATCAGCATTGCCATTATCACGTGCATTCGTTTTTAAAGATTTATCTAACCTTATTTTAATTCACCCCAAGCTATTTGTCATCTTTCTCATTCAAATTTTGTTAAATGTCTGCCTTAATCACATCGATTGCTTTGCCTATCTTTGCTGTTTGCTAAAGTCATTCGCAAACCTTTTTAAGACTTCCTCCTGTTGTTACTCCTTTATTTTGTTGATGACATGCCGCTTTAAAATCAACCAGATAAACACTTATTACTTTGTCGTGTTTAAAATTACCTAAAGAATTTGTATCTATGTCAACTTGTCCATCGATTAGTCTTGCAAGCACGTCAACGTGTACCTTTCCTTCATATTTACTATTGGAAGCATCTTATCTAAGTTCAATAAAGTTGCCTTAAGCAACATGTAAGGTGCCGCTCCAACTTCAAGATAAAGTGTACAAATATTAATAATCGATCCAGAGACCGTGTAAGGTTAACCACACTTTCGTGTACGTTGTTTTAGGTTGCTCAAAAGACGTGTTGGTCTTGCTTTTATCTATTTCTTGTTGGTTGAAATAAGTTCCTAATGTTTCGTGGTTAGTAAATAACTAATAACCGGTAATGTGTCTGACGCGTTTAGTCTTGTAGATAAAATCCTGTATTTTTGTAAAGAGTCAATAAAAGATTTAGTAGAAAAGAGTGAACCAAGTTGATGGCAGTGTGTTCTCAGTCACCGTTTATCAAGGAATGATATCAAAATATTCATCATGCGCTTTCGAATTGTCTTGCAATCACTCACTCAGCAGACTGTAATCCACATGCTGAGCCCTGACATCTAACAAGCTCAAGTAAACTACAATAAATGCAAATTCTAACACAAATCTAAGAGTAAAACCTCAGAATCTTTATCACTAAACATTTATCACTATTCATCAAATTAATTGCTTTATTAACTACTATAAATCATTACACCGTTATACGGTAGCAGTGGTTATTAGAATTTCTAAGTGAAGATATAAATCATGTGAGTTAAGATTCGGATAACATTGGAAGGCGGGGATTTGATTTTAAAATATTGGAGGACTGCTCCGATATTTCAAAATTTAATCTATATTTTTCTTACAGCATTTCTTTCAACTGTAATTTCTTTAACAGACTGTTAAAATAATATTAAATTAAAACGTGTAAGTGTTTCTGCTATATACAGACATACATTGCCAACCGTCCATTGATAATCATTTCCATAAGCAATAAAATCATTATTAATAAGTACATTTATAGCGACGTACTCCAACGCATTATTAATTTCTTTCCTGGCCAGATCACATCACTGTTTAATATCCGTACCACCATTAAGTTTATCGATAAAATAAAATCCTTTTACATCCAAAACGAATGTTCGGAATTAAAGACCAGCGTCGTACATTTGGTCAGTGAGTCCATCAAGGCATCGGTCATAATGGAATGCAATTTTATTACGATATCGTATCGATCAGTCATTGCGTCTGATTGATAATGCCCTACGCACATGGCCCCTGGCTGCGTGCCATTCAATTGGGCAAAAGTTTTTATTTATTTACGCGATAAAATGGGTGGGGAGAAATGTTAAATTGTTGGTCAATGTGGTTTGCTGTGTGGTCCTTGGTCAGAAATATACGGGGTAACCTATAGAAATCTTACATTATAAAATTAATTATCTGAAAGTGATAGAAATTGCCCTATTCTTTGTTTTTCAGAAAGATGTTTTTTACATTACCAAACGTTCAACATAGCCGAAGAATTGAATTGACTACCCAGAAACTGACTGACTCATAATGATCAATTTCTATAATGCCACACTCACATTATACTTGAAGACAGAAATGCGAACAACAAATCAATCTGTTACAATTAACAATCCGCATGAACAATTCCAACACTGCATAAATGGTTCCCAGAAGCGATCCGCGATTGCAAAACATAATTGTCATAAGAGATCGTACATGGATAGTAATTGAGCCTATTGAAGCCGTACAATATGCTATGATACGATTCGCTATTAGACTGGTCAAGTCTTGATTTATTACTTGTCGCTGAGGATGTGGAAAGTTCTACATTACGTGTCCAGCATTGCAAAACGTTTTGTAAACCAAACATAGACGTCATCCACATTTTACACTTTGTAGACGACGATAAAGCTAGACAAATGACAGCTTCGGTAGAAATAGAAAAAAAACTCGTTATGGTAAAAAAAAACAAGGCTTAGCCAACACGACACCTGCCCCAAAGTATTTTGAAAAGCAAACACCATCAAGGTGCAGTGAGTAACACAAAGAGGGTGCACACAAGCTCAAACAAACGCGTCTCTGTCGTGACTAAGAATTGACGGCTAGACAGAAAAGGCTTTAGAATGGCTGAGAAAAAATATGTGGAAGAGCAATGTCTGACAAAACAGTTTGTGGCCTCAGGCATGTTTCAGGAGCGGTTTTCAACAAAGTCATTCCGCTTATTGAAAGGAACTATTCATAAAAGGTTCTTGAAAGACTTGCACGCTATGAAGATATATTGGTCCAAGTCTCAACGAGGCTAACGTTAGTCATTGCTGCAGACGGTAGAAGACACAGCTCAAAGTACAAAACGTAAAACTGGAATAATTAAGTGCCTGTTTAAGGATGCATCTTATTTTATGTCATAGAGGTATCAATGTCCAAGACCATATTCATGAAAATATCTTATACTGTTGTCATTATAAATCTTAATAGACTACAAGGTGATTTTAATAATTGCAACGATGCAGTGGACTTTGTAACTTACCATCTGCTTTATTTTCATAGCTCCAATATTTTTTTTATTATTATTTCTTGCATCTTTGGTTTTCCTCTCATGCGCTTTCATTTACATAATATGATTTCGAGATTAATTTGAACTATTATGATTTATTAGCACTACCAGTAACCATACCATTGATCAATGGTAGAAAAGTTTCGAATGAATCAATGGGATCATTACATTGGACCACCATGTTAATATTACATCGAAAGAATGTTAAAGATGTAATTCCTCCCATTAGTCTTGAGGCTATGTTTGTGAAAGTGAAAACATAGGTGTGCTACCAGTATAAGAAAAATGATAATTTTGGAACTAACCATATGTATATTTTTGTTTAACACCTCAGTAAAAATTATTACGTGCTAGGTATTATGTGAAAAACGGTCCCCAACTTTTTTGAGCCTTTTCTTTTTTATCTGCATTTATGTTATGGCCTTCAAATCTAATAAAAATAAAATAAAAGAAAGCAAAAAGTTAATCACATTAATTCATCCAGTATAACATGATCTACAAACACAAAAATAATTAACAAAATCGCAGTTCAATTTATAGCAGATCTTAATTAGCTTTCGTTGCAAGCATTAATTAGAACCGATATAACAGCTACGAATTAACCTTATTTAAAAGATGCTATTGTTAAAGAGAAATAAATGATGCATCTGATTGCAATCATCATTAGTAGCAGAAGTCTACAATTAGAAATGAGGAACGAAGATGGTGGTCTTAGAAGAAATAATAATTTTATGGTTTCTGATTATTAAAATCACGATTGCCCTAAAACCAATACTTTTAGAATAAATGCAATTCTTGGAGTTAGCTAAACAAATGGTAGAGCTGTGTACGTCAATAAATGCAAATACACTACATATAGGAAAACACTACTACCAATTTGGATATTAAATTCAATAAAAAATCAAGTTTTTAATTAGAAATTCAATAATCTTTAAAAACAATAGTTTTTTTATTTAAAAGTTGTTGAAAATAAAGCAATATATCACGGAATCAATAAAGTTTACTAAGATAAGGCTTCTTTCAATAACAAAAAAAGAACTAAATCGAGATGCAATAATCAAAACGTATTAAAGCGTAATAAACTTCCAGTGTAATAAAAGTTTAATTACTATGATTATTCTAGAATCATGTCTTACATTTAGGGCAGTTCTAGATACGGGAGAGCTATTAAAGCTGAAAACACAAGAGTATCAGTATTCAATGTTTTATAACTAGATACATAAAGTATTGATTATGTGTCTATTGCTTTAATTGTGGCATTTATACTTTACAAAAAGAGGTAGCACAGGTAAAGAAACAAATATTTGATGAAAAAGACCAGAGTAAAGCGAAAAAATATGAAGACAATCTACATAAATTTTTTAACATTTTTATAAAGACATTTACTAGCCCATGAAAGCGCAATACAACAGGAAAATATGTTTAAAAAACAAACTACTTATACACAATAGCATCGAGATCAAACCAAATTTTAATTTGAAAATAACAAAAAAACTTAGACACTAATTAGATATTCGAAGTGACCGGTGAAAGCAAATATGCATAATGTTAACTTAATTAAATTTCTAATAATAGCAATCGAATAGGACATCAGCTGCAATGACTTGGCAATTTCAGGGACAAAAAAATATGTATTTGCATAAGCTTATTTGCTGCTACAGTAATAATATCAGACAAGCAATTTTTAATTTCCAATAGCTGTTCTAATCTTTCACTCGTATCCTGAATAAGTTCCGTATCAGAAAGGTAAATAGAAAAAATAATTTCAGCAACGATTCTATTTTGGGCTTCAATATTCGTTTCATAAGCTACATTATTATCAGCACAGAAAAAATCATCTTCTTATCTTCTATACATGTAAAACTCAAACCTAACTCATTCACTGACTCATCAACGCAGGGCCCAAACCTGTGAAAGAGCTGAAATTTGCACAAAGGTTCATCTTAAGACTCTCACGTGAGATAAGAAAAGGTTTCCTGCAATTACCACGGGAACGGGATTTTAAGCTTTACGCAGGCAAAACCACTGGCATAAATATATTTGTTTTCTACATAAATCGTTATGATTCATTTAATGTCATTTGAACCAATATCTTTAAAACCAGGACTATTAGTAACATTATCTTGTTTCTAACAACTTGTCTAACGCCTGCCAATATCAATACCTTCAAGAAACTGATGATCCAAGTTCCACTTAAAAGTCTATTTATATAGATAACACTCTGTATACTTCTTAGTACATTATACATTTTCACATTGACGTTTAGTCGTGCGATTTTATCGTGCGACATAAATGAAAGACAAGTCCACCGTATCTTGAGGAAACTTTCTAATCTTTGACGGATTCATTACTCATGTTATGCCATTTCGAGTACGTGCTTACTGATTTATGTGCTCCGTGGAGTTAGTAAGTGGTCAGCTAATATTTGCATCATGTGGATAAGGTTTTATGGCAAAATAAACATTTGAAGATCAAGATTTGAAACTCCAAATCTGTATCGAAATAAGTGAAGCTTACATTAACATTGACTGACTATTAATTATTGACACAAATGAAGCAAAAAAAGGTGAATCAGATAGGACCCAACAAACTTAAACTAACAAAGACCTACTGTTAGAAGAATATTACATAAATAATGGAAAACGAATCAAAAATTTTACACAAGGAAAACCTCATAAGGAAATCCGCGGGTTCGATAATAAATTCTGAACGTATTGTCAATAGAAATGCGACAGTAGCGCCACCTGCGATATGACAGACACATAACGTGCCAAGCATTAATTACCTTGATTGACATTCGATTAAATAACATAGAATGTAGCAACGAAAAATAACTTGCTTTGAAAATATAAACACGTGCACAAAACAATGCTTACATGATACTAGTGTATGGAATTAACAATCATCTGTTAAGTAATAAAAATAACAATATTAAAACTGATAAAGAATATCTAATAAGAGACAATTACTTTCACAAAAACAAAGATACTTATCGAAATTCGATCAATATATCCGAACTCGGTTCAATCGCTTCATATAAAACCTCATAATTACTCCTTACAGCAAATAGACCATTTATAAAAGCTATTAAAATTTTCTTTTTACTTTATTTGACCTAACGAAGGCACAAAATCGGTTCTAGAGTCAATAAACCAGTGATTTACGACGGGTAATCTCAAAAACGTTTAGTTTAGAACAAATTGCTTTTCATGCAGGATGTATGGAAGAGTATTTTGTTAAAGAAAATTTATAATTATTCGTCTCTTTAATGGGTTCTTTCGATAAAGAAGATAACCAGGCTTTATTCCAGTTTTGATTTGAAGATGTTGGAACTCTTTGAGTGAATACACCTCAAGAGGTTTTTGATATTCGAACATTGTTTATTTTTATATTAATGACATGTTTAATATCTGACAAAATAAAAAATACTTTTCTCTGCAAACAACGTTGTTATCCATTATTATATTATTTAATATAATATAGTCATCTAGTCATCTATCAATTACGTATTACTTCAAAAGGTCATGGCCCTATCCACGAAATTCGCCATCAAGAACCTCTGCGGTCTAGATGACTATTCTACGTGGAAATTCGCTATCAAAATGATTTTGATAAAAGAAAAGTTATTCACGTTCACAACTAAATATCCTGATTCTAATAACTCTACTGCCATCGAAAAGGACCAAGAGGCACTAGCTTTGATTTGTTTGCATGTGGAGCCTACATTATATGCGTACGTGCAAGATTCTAAGCATGCCAAAGATGCTTGGGATAGCTTGGCGAAAGCATTTGAGGACAAAGGCGTTAATCGCAGGATTACCCTCATGAACGCATTGCTAGATGAGAAACTAGAAAATCATTCATCGATGCATCAATATGTTGCTGCAGTTATGTCGCTTGCACAGAAGCTGAAGGATATTGCCACCGGATTTGACGATGATCTTGTAGCTGTCGTGTTACTGAGAGGACTACCTGAAGAGTATCGGCCCATGCGTATGGCATTGGAACATTCTGGTATGAAACTTACTTCAGAAAACGTACGACAAAAACTACTTCAAGAGGATTCACGTCAAGGTTGTAGTACATCGTCTTCAGCAGACTCGGCATTGGCTGTGAGTAAGAGTAAGAAACGGAACGGGAACAATGACAAGAATATGACCAAGGTGAAATGCTTTAAATGTGGAAAGAAAGGACATAAGAAGCCGGACTGTCCTGAGGGAAGGATAGCAAGTACGACCTCCAAATCGAAGGACTTCGTGAGCTTGTCTTCATTCAGCACCGGGAACTCCTTCAATCCGTCGGAGTGGTATATTGACAGCGGGGCTTCACGACATATGTCATTTAATAAACATTGGTTTCAAAATTTGGTTATGAATGTCAGTATGAATAACGTAAGATGTGCGAATGATGATAAGATGGAATGCGAGGGTCAGGGTGACATCATGGTGAGCATGAAAGGACGAATGCTTGCTGTGAGGGATGTCATGTATGTACCTAGTTTGCGTGTCAATCTGTTATCAGTTTCCAGGTTAGTAGAAAATGGATGGACGGTTAGTTTTGACAGAGATGGATGTAAGCTAATTCACAATTTGATTCCAGGTCATTTCAAAGGTAAACTTTTGGCTGCTGCAAGTGAAGTCTCGGGAATCTATAAGCTTGAAGGTTGTCAAGTGGTTGTAGATGGGGCTGCGTTGGCGTCAGTGCAAGCAGGTAATCCTTTGATGTTGTGGCATCGGCGGCTTGGACACGTAAATGAACGTGATTTACGTAAGCTTCCGGGTATGGATTTTGGAAAAAGCGTAATGGAGCCTTGTGTCGCCTGTATTAAGGGGAAGGCACATCGATTACCATTTCCAGTAGGTGAGGCTTACAGAGCGGTTGAAAGACTGCAATTGGTTCACGCTGATATCTGTGGTCCTATGTCTGAACCCTCGTACGGTGGATCTCGTTACATGCTAGTTATTTTAGATGATTATACACGTAAATCTTTTGTATTTTTCCTAAAATCAAAGGATGAGGTTTTGATTCATTTTAAAATATTTTTAGCATCTGTAGAGGTTGAAACCGGCTTGAAGGTAAAGTGCATACGCACGGACAATGGAACAGAATTTGTGAACAAGAAGTTCAATGGGTTTCTACGTCAGAAGGGTATAAAACATCAGTTGACTGTTCCCTACACTCCAGAGCAGAACGGCGTAGTGGAGCGAGCTAACCGGACTATTATTGAAATGGCTCGTGCTATGTTGGCGGAAAAAGGTCTGAGTGTGAGACTGTGGGCGGAGGCGTGTAACACTGCGGTTTACACGAAGAATAGACTGCCACACAGTGGCAACCATGGTAAGATTCCTGAGGAGTTATGGACAGGGAAGGTGCAGTCATTTAATCATTTCAGAGTTTTTGGAACGAAAGCGTTTGTGCACGTACCTAAGGAAACTCGGAAGAAATGGAGCCCTAAAGCGGTAGAACATATCTTTGTAGGTTACTGCGAAGAAACTAAAGGTTATCGTTTCATAAATCCCAGTAATCCACGCGTCATTGTTAGAGCAAGGGATGTAGTTTTCTTGGAGGATTCTACAGCAGCGATTTCAGAGAATCCTAGTCAGCTTGTAGATAGCGGTGACAAAGGTGCTGAAATTATTTGGGAACTCTCTAGGGTAGAAGGCCAATCAGGTTCGTCACCTGTTAGTGCGGAAGCTTCTCAAGAGTTAAGTTCTACAGATGAAGCTGAAGTATACGAAGATGCGGAGGTGGAATCGGGAGAAACGGCTGATAGTGGAGCACACAATATCGTGGTGGACAATGTTGAAAGTGAAGAGACTTCTGATAGAGGAGAATCAAATGAAGGTGAATGTCGTTATCCTCTACGTAACAGAATCCGAGAAGGAAATCATCATGGACTTGCATGCTGCACAGAAGATGCGGAGCCTTTGACAGTTAAGGAAGCCTTAAGTCGGAACGACAAGGATAACTGGAAGGAAGCCATGAAGAAAGAGATGGATTCTATGTACGAAAATAAAGTCTGGAAGCTAGTTGACAAACCACCTGGAGCTAAAATTGTGGGAAATAAGTGGATCTTCAAGTACAAGTTCGATGCAGATGGTAACAAGACCTATAAAGCTCGACTTGTGGCGAAGGGTTTCACTCAGTCCTACGGCGTGGACTACTTCGAAACTTATTCACCGGTCGTGAGAAGATCGACAGTTAGACTGCTGCTATCGTTGGCTGTTGAAAAGGATTTATTCATCAGTCACTTCGATGTGAACACCGCCTTTCTCAACGGTGATTTACACGAAAGAGTTTATATGCGACAGCCGGAGGGTTGCATAGACGAAAACTCTAAGGAAAAAGTTTGCTTATTAGAAAAAGCAATATACGGCCTCAAACAAGCTTCTCGGTCATGGAATGAAAAAGTAAATGAAGTGCTATTGTCTTTGAATTTCAAACGTTGTGACTTTGACAACTGTCTTTACAAAAATAATAATTTTTATATTGCTTTATACGTCGATGATTTTTTATTATTTTACAAAGACAGACGGCAGAAGGAACTATTGTTAGAAAATCTTCGGAAGCATTTCAGTATTAAAGATTTAGGGGAAGCAAGGCAAATTTTGGGAATACGTTTATCTAGAACGGCTACCGGAATATATTTGAATCAAGAGAGATTAATTTCGAAGATCTTGGACGAATATGGTATGGCTGACTGCAAAGCGGTGAAAACTCCGATGGAAATTGATTTCCATAAAGCCTTGGCGGAAGGGGAAGGAGGTAAGCTCTTGTCCTGCCAAGACTCTCGGCGGTTTCAAGCGCTAATAGGGTCGCTGAACTATTTAGCTTGTAACACACGCCCGGATATTTCAGCTGCGGTTAATTTTTTGGCGCAATATAATTCCTGTAGTGAGGAACGTCACTGGAAAGCAGCGAAACATATATTAAGGTACCTTAAGGGTACAAAGGATCTGTCCTTAAAATTTCCCAAGTCGCTGGTGCAGGACATCACGGGATTCGTTGATGCTGACTGGGGAGGGAATATAAAAGACCGCAAATCATTTTCTGGTTTCATTTTTAGGTGCGGCAACTGCTTGATTAATTGGGAATGCCGCAAACAAACCTGTGTGGCACTGTCGTCAACGGAAGCTGAATACATTGCTCTGTCGGAGGCGACAAAGGAGGCAGTACACTTGCGACAGTTGAATGCTTTCATACGAGGTGAACCTTTAATGACCATTTGCATTTTTGTGGACAACCAAAGTGCCATAAAGCTTGCCTACAATCCTGTGGCACACAGAAGAACAAAGCACATTGACATAAGAGCGCACTATGTCAGAGATTGCATTCTATCGAATGTTGTATGTCTGGACTATGTATGTTCGATAAAGAACCCAGCAGATGTACTAACTAAGCCCCTGGGTCGAGTAGCGTTTGATAGATGTGTGCGTGAGTTGAGTTTGGGTATGTGTGATGTGTTGTGATGAATGTGATGATGTCAGGATATCAAATAATTGTTGTTTGAGGGGAAGTGTTGGAACTCTTTGAGTGAATACACCTCAAGAGGTTTTTGATATTCGAACATTGTTTATTTTTATATTAATGACATGTTTAATATCTGACAAAATAAAAAATACTTTTCTCTGCAAACAACGTTGTTATCCATTATTATATTATTTAATATAATATAGTCATCTAGTCATCTATCAATTACGTATTACTTCAAAAGAAGAGGAATTTTATTAAACTTTGTGTGGGAGTTAAATATAAACGGAGGATACAGTAAAATGTAGTTAGCATTTCAAGTTGTATCACTCAACTCAAACGTTGGCGTATTGAAAGCCATTGGTAGTAAAAATGTGAATATTATGCGAGATTCTTGTTCGTCCTAGCTTTTCTTAGATAAAAGTTGGAGTACATTATGATTTGCTAACCATCGTGCAACTATCTTAACATGATTTGCTCTCTCAACCATGATACAGCGGAAATTTCTGTACCTATATGTTTTTTTTTTGCAAATGTTTGAAATCCACAGAGTAAGGTAAACTTGATCTAAATACACAATTATTGCATGCTTCCGTAACTTAGCGATTGACCAACATCAACAAAGGATGATTTGGCAAAACTAACATACATTGACTAAATAGTTCAAAAACTGCCAACTCAACATAACTCGATCACTTTTAAGTAAAGATTAGCTTATCTTAACCTACTTAAGTGTCGTAAGCAAATGAACTAAAAATCTATATGAAACGAACGGCAAGGCACAATTACCTTAAACGGTGAAACTTGTCGCGGCGCCTGAGCAGCGACCGTGGCGCCGTCTAGTGAGTCATACCGTCAACACATACGCGCACGAATTGCATCGTGTTTACTTTATGGTCGGCGGGTTGCATAAAAAGTGACGCGTCATTGAGAACTTAAAATTGAATGATGTTGCTCTACTTTTTTGATTGACTCGACCAAAGTTTATAAAGCAATAACACACTGCAGTGGCATTTAAAAAAATCTCATTATCTGATCAGAATTTTTTGGACCATCAACTGTATACTTAACAAAAGGCTGATGTTTTAATCTTACGGATACGTATCTTAAATCATCAAATAAACTTGCCTGAATGACAAATGGTACTCATACACTGACAAAAGGTTTGAATCAACCCACGATCTTAACAAATCATTCATCAAAAATCTTTAAAAGCACATCATTACAAGCTCCTAAGTGCAAAAGCTAAGCCTTAGTGATTCACACATCCTGTTATACATTTTTATGCCCGGTAGCTGGCTTACCGTTACACTGTGCACACAGTGGTGCTTGCTGGAATACTGACTCAATATTAATGCTCAAAGAGTATAGCACAGACGGGATTTTTGTTTCAACAGCTTTGTAACTTAAAATAAATGTTCACCGGAGATCATTTAGTGTGAAATTTGATGTGACTGGCTATGATTTTGATGATGGATATTCAGTGCTATATGAGACAATACCTGTAACATATATTCCTCTTAATTATGGACATATCATGGATTGCAGTTGCAGCAGTGTCCGTTACCAAATATTTAATCAAACCTGAAGAAGTAGATTCGAGTATATGAATTACGATAGTCAAAAGCACAGATAAAATCCATATAAATTCTGAGTACATTGACGAACAAACTCGAACCCACAAATCCACGACACTGCCATAACTTTACCAATAATCCAGTGCAATCCAACTAGCAATATTTTGAACACAGTGTAGCTGGAGTACATTGCCCGCATGAAACACAAGAACTTTGCACCGCATCGAATTCAAACAATCAAGGCATGCACGGAAATGCTAATTTTTCATGCGTGCCTGCTCACGCGTGGCGGGCATGCCCTAGTGTTGGCATTTTAGTCGCAAATGATTCAATTTTGTTTTATTGTGGGTAATGATCAGGAAAGGTTTAAGCTTCATTGATTTTATAATTGAATTTCAGTGTTGCTTTTTGGGTTTTATTCACTGCTGCAATGGTTTTGTTAGATTCTTCGTCGGTATTGATTAAATTAACTTTTATATTAGCAGTATCTATTTCAGTATCAACTGCTTCCATAAACTCATTTACATCACCCAAACAGCATATCACACAATACGAAGACTAATTTCCTAAACAACTTAAATCTCATCTGTACTACCAAATCTTTTCACTTCTTCACCGATCAAAGCTTTATCTGATCTTAAATCAACAACTGACACATCTTCGTCCTACAAAAGCGTATTAACATACCTAAGCCCTTTCGCAAGAACAATAACCTATTTCCATCTGCGCTTTACTGAGCCACTTTACTGATGATGTTAATATAGAACAATTGAATAAGTAGTCTGTGGGCGGCCATCAAAATGCCAAAGGGGCTTTTGCTTTCATTTCACGTTTAAGATTATCCACGATAAACCGTAAATCTTGAGGTTGATGGGTAAAACCAATTGCAAGAAGTGCATTTTGCTGTGGAAACTGGCTTCTGTCTGTAATCGTTTATTCTACACTTATGTGTATCAAATTGGGACTCCTTTAAGACACAAGGTTTTCAAAAGACGCAGGTTACAGATTGATATTAACTCTCATTTTTCTTAATCATTGTCCAAGCCTCAATTATCTTACACCAACACATTTCATACTGCACAGGCTAATAGGCTAACTACATAGGCTGCCTATATATTTTTGTAGGACTGATATTCGGACGGATTTTTGATAGGACGTAGTAAGAAACTAGGATTATCAGACCGACTGTTGTAGGACATACGCGTTACTCTACTGTTATCAATGTGTTCTATTTTTCTTCTACAAAAAACTTATCACCGATTATCGGACATGGGCCTTACTATCAATAAACATCATCCTTTCACCGTGACAGTAATTATGACTAGACATCGGATTATATGCACTATTAAAATGCCAAAATATGCATGCAAATATGCTCNCAGAATGTAAATGCTAGCATTTGTATAAATATACTGATTTACTTTTTCAGAATATAATTATATTTAGATTTCGACATTGTAAACAATGTACAAACGAGTCACTCCGGTTTCCCTTCCCTTTGTATAAAAATACTGCATTTATTAATAATACGAGTATTACTTCAGCATTTTATTTTTAAACCGATTATTTTTTCGTTAACAAACAAACAACTTAAAATAATCTAAATATACAAAACTCAAAGGTGCCTGACTGACTGACCTAATGATCAACGCACAGCCCAAACCACACGGTTAGCCCCATGGTAAGCTATTAATTAGCTTGTGTTATGGGTGCTAACACAACTGATAAACTAAATATTATAACTACATATATATTTTTATAAATAGATAAATATTATAAATCCCACAGCCAACAAACATGCTCATCACAAAAATGTTGACCGTACCGGGATTCGAACCCGGGACAGTTCGGCAGTCCGGCATGGTAGCCATTGCGCCAACGAGGTCATCAATTCAAACAATCATTGATACTAATATTGTGAAAGTTTGGAAGGATGTCTGTATGTATGTAACTCTTTTGCACAAAAACTGCATAGTACTATAGCTTATATCTATACTAATCTAGACACGCGGCAGCGTGTCAAGCCAAGTTCACGCAAAGACTGGCTGGCAAGCGCCACGTGTATATTTGCACGAACCATTTGGTGCCACTTTTTACCCCTCCATAACTCAAAACCTATTAAACGTAAACATTTCAAACTACGCGTGTTTCATTATGTACATAAGGACACCTAAAAGCCCAAATTTCATGAAGCTAGCTCAAACGGTTATAAATAGACATCGGATTATATGCACTATTAAAATGCCAAAATATGCATGCAAATATGCTCTAAAAAAGGGCAAAATATGCACTAAATATGCACAATCAAAAACCATTCATTATTATGTATTATAATATAATTAACGTTTATTTATTATAATTTTTGTGACAATATACAATAATATATTTTTCCAAGTTTTCTACAGCAAACTTGTGACGCTTGTCGCTTAATATTAATTAAAAAAAATCAAAATTTTCAGCATACAACAAAACAGCTTTCAACCAAGTTCCCCAACGTGTTAATATTGGTTCTGGAGGCAGTGCCACGTTTGGTAGTTGCTCTTTATATGATTGTACTCGCGATGGTGCTTTTAAAAACACTTTTTTTGTAGAAGAAATCAATTTATTGACTATCCCGAACTCATTTCTGACCTCTTCCGCAACTCGATGTAATCCATGGGCTAGACAGGTGATGTGANCACGAACCATTTGGTGCCACTTTTTACCCCTCCATAACTCAAAACCTATTAAACGTAAACATTTCAAACTACGCGTGTTTCATTATGTACATAAGGACACCTAAAAGCCCAAATTTCATGAAGCTAGCTCAAACGGTTATAAATAGACATCGGATTATATGCACTATTAAAATGCCAAAATATGCATGCAAATATGCTCTAAAAAAGGGCAAAATATGCACTAAATATGCACAATCAAAAACCATTCATTATTATGTATTATAATATAATTAACGTTTATTTATTAGTGACAATATACAATAATATATTTTTCCAAGTTTTCTACAGCAAACTTGTTACGCTTGTCGCTTAATATTAATTAAAAAAAAACAAAATTTTCAGCATACAACAATACAGCTTTCAACCAAGTTCCCCAACGTGTTAATATTGGTTCTGGAGGCAGTGCCACGTTTGGTAGTTGCTCTTTATATGATTGTACTCGCGATGGTGCTTTTAAAAACACTTTTTTTGTAGAAGAAATCAATTTATTGACTATCCCGAACTCATTTCTGACCTCTTCCGCAACTCGATGTAATCCATGGGCTAGACAGGTGATGTGACTAGACACGTAGAACTACTGAAATAAGCACCTTCAGTGAAAAAATACCATTATATGCAATAACGCTATAAAAATAGCATTATATGCATTTGCATATNTTTTGTGACAATATACAATAATATATTTTTCCAAGTTTTCTACAGCAAACTTGTTACGCTTGTCGCTTAATATTAATTAAAAAAAAACAAAATTTTCAGCATACAACAATACAGCTTTCAACCAAGTTCCCCAACGTGTTAATATTGGTTCTGGAGGCAGTGCCACGTTTGGTAGTTGCTCTTTATATGATTGTACTCGCGATGGTGCTTTTAAAAACACTTTTTTTGTAGAAGAAATCAATTTATTGACTATCCCGAACTCATTTCTGACCTCTTCCGCAACTCGATGTAATCCATGGGCTAGACAGGTGATGTGACTAGACACGTAGAACTACTGAAATAAGCACCTTCAGTGAAAAAATACCATTATATGCAATAACGCTATAAAAATAGCATTATATGCATTTGCATATGCAAAAATGCAAATGCATATAATCCGATGTCTAATTATGACTATAAATACATACATGTATGTAGCGTTTAACAACATTTTAGATTTCATTAGCCTGACAGATTTCTAACGCCCACGACGATCATTAAGAGACAGGATACTTTCTTTACTTCACTCTCGCGCAACCCGTGTCTAAGTGACACACTTAGAAAACATAGTACTTGGATAGAATGTACTGATGTATGTCTATACATGGTGTGAATGTACTGTATTCAAAAGCATTACTATAGAAGATTCTGAAAATAAAAATGGTGGTGGACCCAAAATGATACCTCGGTGAACATTATGTAAGTACATTATCATCCAATGATTTTATCAGTTACAGTTTAGTGTTTTATTTATGCAATTAGTTATGCTTCAATGCAGAAATGAGAATGTTGAGATGGATGTGTGGTGTGACAAGAATGGACAAAGTGAGGAATGAGTNTTATAGCGGCAAAGGAAATACATCATTTGTGAAAATTTCAGCTTCCTAGCTATCACGGTTTATGAGATAGGCTTAGTGATACGGTCCATTTTACCCTTTGGGTACGAAATCCTAAAAAGAAAACTATGCAGCGGAAACGCAAGAAAAAAAATTAAATCTAAACCTGCTTCTTTGCAAAAAGTAATGATATCCCACCAAAAACATAAATGTAAAAAAGGAAAGCCAAGTTCAATACAAAACCTATGTTTGGTTGTGGGCTTCGCCGCAAAAAGAATGGAGATCTAAATGAGTACCAAGTTCTGTACAAAATCCAAATATGTATTTATAGGAACAAGATATGACTTGGCCAGTTTTTAT